>KV743196.1:2659-18476 GCA_000468175.2 Phytophthora cryptogea
CGCCCCCCTTCACGCAACTTGTCACCGTCTCCCTTGCTCAATCCAATGTCAGGTCGATCGTCTCCGTGTGACGCACTTCAGTGACGTCCTCACTCGACTGCCTGGCGCGCTTACTACAGTACGACCTGAGAGATGTGCCGATGGTGTGGAACGCGTGGTCTGCCGCTATATCTGCACGAGTGGCGGAGTCGATGGTGTACGAGGCAATTAAAGGAATTGTGATGTTGAACAACGCGTAAGATCTCCTAGTAAGGCAAGACCAGTCCAACTGAATGCAAGCAACTATTATAAGAGCAACCTAATCAAAGCAAGAGATTGTACTGAATACGTACATGCATTAATGATTAGGCTCACCAATGTTAACCGTGAGCATTGTGGTATCAATGCACTGCGCTTTCAATGCACAGGATTGCATCTCGTTTTCGTCTACATATCATAGCTACAGGCAGTGGCAACGTCATCTTACACCGCAGCACTACACTGCACAGGTAACCGCTGCAGTTTTTGCTGCAGGAAACGCGATCTCGCTCCCCACTTTTCAATTTACCAGCTTGTCATCCAAACACCTTCCGCAACCGGACTCGAGCTCTCGAGCCCACACCAGCCAGCTAACTTATCCCGACAACCATCCTTCCCAACGTCACCTTCCGCCACACTGAGCGCACTTCACACCATAACCTCCGCGCCGTGTCGGAATCGAAGCCCACGGTCTCTTCGAACGAGGTGCTTGTGCAGATTCGCGGTGTGTCACTCAACTACCGAGACCTCGCCGTGAGTGACAGCACCTACCCGTTTCCTGTCAAGAACAGCGAGGTGCCATGCTCGGACGGCGCGGGCGTCGTCGTAGAAATCGGTGCCAGCGTCGAAGGTTTTCAGCGTGGCCACCGAGTCATCACCAACTTCGACCTAACCAATCTGTACGGGCCGCAGCTCGAATGGGTCCACTCGCTCGGTGGGACGTTGGACGGCGTGCTGCTCTAGTTTTTGATATTATTTTAAAAAAAAATAATATATCGCTCTGCCGACGCACGTGCTGACAAGATGTCCGAGGACTCGAAGCTCAAATGGCGTCTCTTGTGTGCACGGGTGTGACGGCGCGGAACGCACTGTGCGGCAACGTCCCGCTCGAACCGGGCCAGACCGTGCTTTTCCTCGGCACGGGCGGCGTGTCCATCATGGGTCAGCAGCTCGCTAAGGCGGCCGGCGCCATCGCCATTATTACGTCGTCATCCGACGAGAAGCTCAAGTTCGACCAGGAGCATTTCGGACCGGACCACATCATTAACTACCGCACGACGCCGGACTGGGCGGCCGAGGTGAATCGCATCACAGACAACCACGACGCCGACTTCGCTGCTGGCTGCCGACCACGCCGCGCACGACGCAGCCCTTGTCTAGCACCAGACTCGCGACGTCCGGCATGTCCTCCTGCTTGACTACAAAAAGCCGATGACGCCGCCTCTCGCGCACGCCTGGATGCTCGACTGGGCGGTGCCGGAGCCGCCGTTCTCGATCACTCTTCATGGTCAACTTTGTGTCCAAGAGAAACATTCAACCGTTCGTGCACATGAGAGACTGTGCATCGGAAGAGCATTCAAACAAGGTAAAGTAACAATCAAAAGCATTGATGATGAAGCAAACTTGGCTTCTTAGTCACGCGCAAGAATAGTGATGGAGGTGGGCAATCACCTGTTGGTGAGTTAGTTTAGTTTTCAGCCAATCCAGTCACCTGTATTTCCCATCCAGTCAGCCTCATCATCTGGTCATTCCCCTTTCAGGTGGCAACGGAAGAGTTCAGAATGCCTCCCTCCAGCGACGTATTCGAGTCGCTCAACCTCGGTACGAATTTCTCCATGATAGAAATGCATAAAATAACTTTCTAACCTCTTGTTCTGATATTCGTAGGTTGTTTAGTTGATGGGAACTTGTCGGACGTTGCTGAGCCCGACATTCTATCGGTTCTGCTATTGCAGGAAGACCCCGACGGACTCGACACGCAATTTTTGCTTTTTGAAAACAATTCAGTGGAAGCTGTGGCCGCATCGCGCGATGGTGACAAGGAGGAAGAGAAATCGACACTCGCTATAAGCCGAAGTACCAGAAGAAAGGCCCAGAAAGCGACCAATTCGCGATACACGCGTCAGCGCAAAAAGGTTCGCGGCAAAGGTGAATTGGCGGTGTGTTTGAGGTGGTTATTTACATTTTATCGTTGCTGCAGATTGAATTGGAGACTTTACGGAAGGACGAACGTTTCCTTCGAGAACAGCTCGAAGCGTTCGTCACGGCGCAGTCTACGGGCCGTTTTCAATGGAAAGCAGCGGCCCAAATGGAACTCAGTAAACGCATACAAGCCGAGACTTTCAATGATCAGCTACGGCGGAAATTGTACCAGCAGAGCAGACTTTTGCGGCGTGCCAGCTTGGCTCTTCCTTCGCCTTTGCCGTATCGTGTGGAGGTGAATATGCGCAACTTCCTGCACACAGCTACGAAACTCTCGGGAGATTCTCAAGCGCGAGCACGGAGCTTGGATGCCGTCTGCACGGAAGCGAAACTGGATCTGGCGGTACAAATTCTGCTGAGCGAGACAGGAGATGGACGTCCATTTACTACGCCGAGCTTTTCGTGGGAACTGCTGAATTTGGGCTCGTTGGAGTTCGGAACTTCGTCCCTTGCAATGTTCGCGTTGGACACTGTGGACACCTCCATGGCGTTCCAAGCCACCGTAAAAAGTTTGGCGACTTGCGAAATTATCTGGCCAGGTTACTCGCTAATGTGCTCCTCTGTGAAACAAATCGAAATGCCTTTCACGAAGCTTGATGTTCAGTACAGCGCCACCGAGCATCGATTCCAGAGTATGTCAGGAGAGCAAGTTGCACTGGAGAGTCGATTTATTGCTTACGGGCGAGCGGGCGAGACACAAAATATTTTCCTGTGGGACTTCGTGGATGAGGACGATTTGTATCCGCTGGAGAAGACGACAGCCATCAAGCGCAACGCTATCGGAGCGTAAGTACCTTACTTTGTTATTATGTTGGTTGGCAGATTGATGAACAATAACGCGTATTTGCTGTTCAGAGTGCTAGTACGAATTGAGAAATGTGACGATGGCGTGGAGCGCGCAGTCTGCCGCTATATCTGCACAAAGGTTCACACGATCAATTCGCGCGTCCTTCCTCCAGATGTACAACGCTTCTCACAGTCCAGTCAGCTCGGGGCGCGAGTGGTAGACTCGATGATATACGAGGCAATCAAGGGACTTGTGTTGCCGGCTACAATGTAACAAGTCCTTATCAAGATTCTTCTCTTGAACAACAGCCATGGGCATTTTTCACTTAGGTAATGGTAGCCTTGTGTTAAGTCGTTCTTCTGGCAATGTTGCAAGGCGTATCCATCAAAATGGTTGTACTATATACTACACACATCAAGTTCTCAAAACAATGTTGGACGGAATCGTATTTCAAAGCGTTGTTGTAAGCTTAGCCCACACTTTTTCTTTTGCTTGCGCCAATGCTACGACAGTTTGGTGCCCTGTTCCTTCAAAGATTCTTCAGCAGAGAATGCTATCCAGATATGCCTGGCTTTCTTGGTCCCGACTAATGCGGGAACGAGTGCCGCACAATGTTGACATCACAGACTCTGCTTGCTGAAACAACATTTCTTCGCGGCGCAAAAGCATATTGCACCACTCCATATCGAGGTCGAACTGACCTGTGAGGCGTTGAAGCCTGCGAGCGGTGCTCATGCCGTGAATCAATTGTTCGTGTACGCATTGGCACTCTTCCAGCCCTTGAGGACGAGAGGAATTGACAGCTTCGATGCACGCAGATTTCCATAGATCAAATAAACGACGATTTGCCTGAAGAAGGTACTGCAGCAAGAGCTCAGGGAGGGTGAGACTTCCTTCCGCGAGGGTCGGGTGCAGCATTGGCATTGGTCCAGACCCCTTGTCATGTCGGAGTAGCTCATCACATAGGTCCAGCAAGCGTAAGATGCCACGCTGTTCGACTTCAGGCAGAGTGAACATTCGGCAGGCATTAAGCTCGTCTTCAGACTGATGAGTACACAGAGACTCGTCACGATCGAACCAAATGCTTCTTCCGTAGCCGCCACTTGTCAAATTCCCAGCAGGATCAGAGACCAAAATGTACATCTCGGCCCCAGTCGGTCCTTCGCTCTGTTGGATACAAGCTCCTGTGTTGACATTCACACTCAACGTGCCCGAAACAGACCATTCATCGCTTTCACAACTACTCGCTGTGAGCAATGTTGCTTTGGAGTTGTTATCCGATATCCACACTTTCATAACCCCCAACGAAAAGTAATGGCAACGGCCGTCAGCTTTGTACACTTCCGTCATCTTAAGGTGTTTACATTCGGGATCCTCGTAGCTCTCGACCATGAAAACAGGAGAACCTGCAAAAGCCGCCTTTAGGTACTCTTCACGGCTGTTGGTGCACTGTCCTCGCCCGTAGTACGTCACATTGCCCCACGCTCCAACCCCATTGTAGCCCACGCACTCAGATGCTTCGGTATCATTACAGCCCCCTCCTTCAATTCGTGCTGTGGAGGGATCTTTACACAGAGGATCATCGTGGCCAGCGTAGACACTCAATTTCGAACTAAACGACGCAGAAGCAGGATCTTCAATAAGAACGTACTTGACGGCCTCAGTGAGATATTCTTCACTTTTGGAAAAGCAGCTCCCCGTGTTAACACTCACGTTCATATCCAAGACAACATTCCAGTCGTCGCTCGCGCAGTAACTCGACGAGAGCACAGCTGCCATGGACTTGTCTTCTGCCACCCAAATGTTCATGACCCCAAACGTGAAGAAGTGGCATTGACCGTCGGCCCGGTACACTTCACTCTTGACCAACTTCACACAGTTGGTATCAGCATAGTACTCGACCATGAAAATGGGAGAACCCCCAAAGGCGGATTGGAGGTAGGTGTCTCGACTACTGCTGCACGTATTTCCTCCATAGTACGTGACGTTGCCAGAGCCACCGACGTTATCGAACTTGAGGCATTCAAAATCCTGCAATTCGCACGCAGCTTCTTCAATTCTCGCTGTCGAGGGCTTTTCACATGGGGAAGCGTCATGCCCCGCCCAGATACTGACTCCATTGCCAGAGGCAATGGATGCCAACCAACCCAAAGAGGTGATACCGAATAGCCAGGTCTGCATTTCGACAGGATGGAGGTGCGCCACTGGGACTAGAGATGTTGGTGACGTGTCTGAGGGTCGGCCGAAATCTTGGATTGTGGCTTTTGGAAAGCCAAGAGTCGGAAACGCTAACTTGCTTCACGGCAAAATAGGGTAGAAACCTGTATAGTTCTACATAGTTGCTACTACCCCGCCGAGGATGCCAAAATCGTCTACAACGGACGCCATGGTTTGTCCTGCAACAGCGTCCCCAGTCGGTGATTTGGACTTCAACTGCTTAGCAGAAGAAGCAAAATGTGTGCAGCAGAAAACATGGTACAGATGGCGATGCTCCTGTGCACGCAAACGTTATTCGCTGCTGACTTGGAGAAGTTCTCGTACTCTTCAACTCATAGCAAGATTGTGGCGTTAGGTAGACACGAGGGTAAACATGCAGCCCTTGACCGTGCTACCATCCTCGAAATATTGCTGCGTCGATCCATGTTCGTCATCGCGCGGTTCTTGTCGAGACACATCACTTCCTACGCGTTTTACACTGGTCAGCTTACCTTATCCGACCAGAGACTCGGGCACAGAACAGAACTGCTCGCTCTTCCGCTTGCACAAGTCGGATCACTTTCAAGAAAGAACACCGCCGAAATCAAGTCCAAACTGCGTCCATGAAGAGCGTCTTGAATGAGTCGCATGCAAGCGAGCATTCATTGATGCATCGCCTGGTTGAGCTCGTAGCACATGGCGCTGGTATCGGTTCGAAGACAGTTCTTGCGAGGGGTTCCATTTCCACGCAAGCGGACGAGCGAGAAGCAAAGCATTAGTACGGCCATCGCGAGCTTGTGTCGAAGGTCTCCGCAGACGGCCTTACCGCCCCAAAAACTTTCCACGTAATCAAACGAGCCAGTGGCTGGGTTCACGTCGAGTCCCAGTGGCTCTTGTAAAGTTCAAGACTCGTCCCGCCCGGGTCTCAGTTGCAAAGGCTCGCTGCGAGCTCAGCACCACTCGATCCTGCTCGCAGCCTCGGCCGCTCCATGCGCGCCTGAGAACGTGGTTTGCGGTGGATCAGACTGCTTCGAGCATCTATCTGATCCCATGATGTAGCAGATCTCCTTTCAGTATAACTCACGCCTCAACTGCCCTCCTGACAGGCTCCACGTCATTTCTTGCAAATTCACAAAGAAATCGCTGCCGAGCCACGAAAAGCTGGCGATGAGCCACGAAAAACCGCTTTCGAGCCACGAAAGCCGCGTTTCGAACACAATGGCGTCACGTACTATTCGCAAAACCGCTTGAAGGGTCCAGCTTCGCGGAGTCAGCTGCTCGCACGATCGTCGCGTTTGTTGTTCCATGGTTGCTGAAATCCCATCGCTCCACGTGACTGCAGTGCACCAAAACCCCTGCGAAGCGGGCCCGTACGAGACGGGGAGGCGGGCGGGCTGACCTCGCGCTGCTGCTGGCGCGGCTGAGTCTGAGTAGTTACCTGACTAAGCTCGCGTCGCCCCGCCCGCACTTTCGCACTTCAACCGCCCTTCTGGGACCAAAACGCAGCTCGGATCTGAGCAACCATTTTTTCTTTCAAAGCCTACAAACCCCAGAACAAAACACAGAACATTAGGCTGAGAGAGCGGGCGATCGAGATCTCCGGCGGCATTAATGAAGTTTCGCGGCGGCCAGTAACTCCAAGCACCGGACACCCGACAGTTCACGTTGCCAGTGACAGACCCGAGAAACCCCACTTTGCCGCCAACCACGGAAGACGAAGTAAACATGACCCTCTCGTCGACGCTCCAGCTTCGGATCCTCGGCGACTATGCGCTGGACAAGAAACTGCCCAGCCCCCGTGCAACTCGAGACGAGGACAACAACGCCGACGTGCGCCACTCACTCTCCAGCGACGACAAATGGCCGGTCTTGAAACGAGATGAGAGTTTCCACTCCTCCACGGAGCACGGCACGAGTGGGTACATCGAATCTTCAGCTACAGGGTATCACGGTGGGGAATCAGGCGCCGTGGCTGCTGTCAGCAGCGGGGAGTGTGTGGGCTCCAGTTCAGATTGGAACGTTATCTCCTCTAACTCCTTCGACGACACGTATCTGGAAGGAGACTACAGCAACAGTGGAATGGCGCTCGATTCGTCTTCCCTCCATCATTTGAATGATCCCATGAACCGACTTGGACTGGACAACGGAGAGCACGAACTGCCTGTGTTTTCAATGCCGTATCCAGGCACTAGCTGGTTCCAGGGCGGAAAAAATGGGTCTGCGCATGGAAACAGCTTCTCGCTACCCTCGGTCGGGGGGCTTGTTCCACACTCCCAATCGTCCAGCTCTGTAACAACCGAGAGCAGTGTTGCATTCACGACCAGCTCCTGCACCCCAACGTTTCCGTCAAGCGATATCTCGTACTCTGCTGCCCCAGCAAAGTTGTCAGGAAGTGTGGTACCCTACCCGACTGATGTTCCATCGCCCGTTCAATTGGACAGCTTTTCTCCATGTATTCCATACACCATGGAGCCATCGGAGCTACTCTTCGCTGACATGAATAACTGGAGCGGCGCTGCGGAAGACGCACACAGCAATCAGCAATACCAACCGCACCATGGCCAAACCATTTACAACATGTCAACGCACAATACCACCCCGCATGGCTTCCTTGGCATCGATGGTGCAGGTGCTCACGGCAACGCCATGTCTACTGGTCTTCACGACTGCACGTCTTCATATCAGCAACGTCAGCACTCTTTAAGCGTGTCGGCAGGACCGCCCATCTTTCGGCAGGCTTCGAGTCATGATGAATCTTTCTCGTCGGACAGTCGGTGGATGGCGACAGAAAGTTGCCACCAATACTCGACCTCCTCAACCGCGAGCACGACCCCCACCAGTTCAGTTACAAGCTTTGTGAACCACCACCGAGACAACGATCATGGAAATATGCGGCCAAACGCAGCGGAGTCGCTGCTTGCGGCCAACGACGGCCAAGCGATCAAGCGTATGTTGCGCTTCTCAACTTTGAATCAACGCGCATCGCACAACTGTCATCCTTCCTCGAGAATGCTGCCAAAAGCAGATAACTCGGGTCTAGTCAAGTCCATGACGTTTCCGCCTGCCAGCTCCGGGTCGTCTAACCAGTCGGCGAAGGTTCAGCTGCTGACAACGCTGAACGATTGCTACTGGAAGAACGGGCGTAAGAACTTGCAGTGCTTCCCGTCCTGCCCAGAACACCACGACTTCTACTCCATGAAGATGAACAACCGCAAGCACTCGAGCGTAGGCGTGTGTCGTGGACCCGTGTATTGCCATGCGTTCACGGACGCATCGGAGTTCCTCCCTGCCGCATCAACGCAGCAAATGAAGCACAAACATGGAGCGGGGGTGCCATGCGGCGGAAGTAGTGCGCGCGAAGTGTACGTTCTGGGCCGTTTCGAGCGTGTGCCCCAGCAAGAGGAGACCAATCTTTTGGAAGAGCTCAACGCACCGCCAAAATTCCCGAGCGCTGCGGTCTTCGAGCAGTTCCGGTACACGTGTTTCCAGGCTGTGGAGATGGAGGAGCGCCGAGTGATGTTGCCGGAGACGTCCCACGACTTGTCCGCACAGGCTGCCGACGCATCCAAAGTGAAGCTTGAAGGCCCCGCGAACAAGCGTATCATCCGCAGCACGTGGTTCTTCTTGCCGGATGTGTGGAAAGTGCAGCCCATGCTCAAGAAGAAGCGAAAAGCGACCCGCTCAGCCCCAGCGCAGACCTTCCCGTTCTGCTTCCGCATCTTCATTTACACGCGCGACGTTGACGGCCCCGGCTACTCCTGCATCGCCGACACGGCGTCCAGTTTCTTCGAGCTCTACTCGACACGCACGGTGGACCGAGTCAAGCGCAAGTACTGGAGCGGCGAGACCGAAAGACCCCCTAGTAAACAGCGGGGAATCAAGCGCGTGCAGTCTTAGTCAGCGGTCCATTCCGTAGAAAATCTTCTCGTAACTAATAACGGAGCCTTTGATGTGAAGCGACGCCAATCCCGTCCTTTCCATCAGTCCACTAGCCACCTTCGAGCATGGGCCCCCCGAATGCATCCAAAGTCGCTGGCGAAGATGGAGCTTCATCGCCCGATGCACAGCAGGACGGCATTGGCTCCGGCAAAGTGCCGAAGATCACGATCCTGCGACTGGAGCTGGGCACGGTTATGAAGGACGAAGCCGTGGCGCACTTAATCCAGATCCTGCAAGCTACACCCAACGCCATTGAGAAGGACATCGCCACCGACATGAAGAAATATTTCGACCAAAAGTATGGACAGACCTGGCACTGCATCGTCGGCAAAGGCTTCGGTTGCTCCATCGCGTACGACACGCAGTACCTGCTCTTCTTTCGCGCCGACCAGCAGTACGTACTGCTTTTCAAGTCCACCGAGTGAGCGCTAGACAAACGTAGGCACATTACGTTCCTCTTTATTCACTTCTATCAAGAGAAAACTCCAGCAACTTCGTCTTCCTTCAGCTGCACATTGCATTAGACCCACCACCAACCCACCAGCAGTCAACTATCAACCAGCACAACTCTCCTTACACAGCTTTGGCGACTTGGATCAGCACCTTCAACGACGCCTTGGCGAAAGTCGTCACCGCGTCGGGGCTGCCCTTGTTCGGGTCCAAAACGTCGGGCGTGTGAGCGTCCACAAACTCCTGCTCCTCATCACGCTGCACCTTAAAGAGCTGCAGCAGCAACACAAAAGTAATGGTAGCTCAGCGCAAACTTCAACACCTCTCATTCTTCCCCTCTGGCCACCCACCTCCTTGAGCTCTTGCATGTCTGGTTTGCTGGCGTAAATCTCGCGAATCTGATCGTTGTAGTAGTCACTGACCGCCATCTTCACTCCCGTCACGTACGACGTGCTCACCGTGTCCCCCAGCGCGCTCAGCGCGCCTCCTAAACACATAAAAAACAATCAAACATTACTCAGCTACCCAGCTTCTACACTTTAACTAGGAGCCTAGAGACGCACCCACAACGAAGCTACTGAGCTCCACCGCTGGGATCACGAGACTCGGACGGAAGCGAAAGTTGTGCGTGCGGACGGCGTCTTCGAGACGTTGCACGGCCTTCTGCTCCGTCTCCTGCAGCTGCTTGAGCTTCTCCAAGTGCGCGGCCGTGTACGTCTTGACGGGGCCATCCACCTGCAATTAAAATACTGAATTAGTATGGTTTTGTACTGTATCTTGCTCTATTTGTATCGGATTTCTTGCCTTGGCGTCCAGCATCTTGGCGCTCGCGACCTGCAGGGCGTGGCCTCCGCGCAGCATCTCGCTCACGTCCGCGTCCTGCGGGTAGGGAAGCACGGGGACATCTCCACAGTTCGCCTCCAGCCAGTTGGGGCGCGCGAAGGCAGCGCTGGAAGCGCGGCGCGCACCGGCAAGACGGCGGACCATCACTCTGCGCATCATTTTCGAATGACCAGGATCGCACTTAATGGCTATAATCAGTTATGGGTATAAATGGAGTAAACTTGAGCGGAAGTGCCATTGAGTTAGGACTGGAAAGCTCTGCTTGCCGGAATGACAGGCATTAGCAACTGTTAAGGTAAACTAGCGTAGTCTTGGCAACAGAGTCACTGCCGCATCAATACTCTCATATGGTCAACAGTTCTCCGTCAATATGTTTCAGCTCACACCAAACATGGCCTCCAAACTTGCTAGCAAAATGGTCAGAACACGACTACCAAGGCGCTCTCATGCCAGTCGAGTAAATTACTGTGTCTGTTAATGGACGAGCGGCTTCAAGGGCGCCGCGCGCGTCTGGTCGTCGATCACCTGCTCTCGGATATTGTCGGGCACGCCTCCGATGACGGAACTACAGCGAAAACAGCATCCAAATTCAAACATCAGCGTCTTCCGCCTTCTCCGCAAGAGTCTCCACAGCTTCTCGTACATGTTGTCGCCCCGCACGATGTAAAGTCCGAGCTCCACGGCCTCCACGGGCTCCTTGAGCGAGAAGACGCGCTCGAAACTATCGTCTAAGATCACGTTCACGCACTGGTCGAAGCCCTTGAGCACGCCCTGCGTATGCAGTAATTACACCAAGGTGAAAGTCAGTTTAAGGCACGAAACCTCGGGTTGCAGAGCTAAAACACCACGCACAATGATGTTCCGTCCGTCGTTCGTGATGACGGAGATGGTTTCTACGCGGCACAACACGAGCAATTAGACACTATCAGACACACCATCTGAACCTCCGTCGTCTCCTCTATCCAACGAGCCGACTGCCGCCCCCATCCTCCATCTAAAACACACGCAATCGCCACGTACGGTTCATCATCTCCTGCAGATACGCCGCCATCTCGGACTGGTGCTCAAGTCAGTTGTGTGCACGTACCCAAAATAGTGCGGAATGATCGCTCCATTCCAGTATTGAAGCCATGGGTGGCCAGACGTCGCGCATGGTGCGCGAGATCGTCGAGGACTCGACGTACATCCTGCGGCAGACGAATCGCGCCACGTACGAGCGCAGTCGAGTGGCCCATGAGGAAGTGCAGACCAAGTTGTCCGAGCTCCGACGTCTCAAGCAGGAGATGCTCCAGTCTGCAGAGAGCGACGTTCAGCGGTCCCAAGTCTTTCGCTCGTTTGAGGAGACGGTGGGGCAGCAGAAGAAGGCGCTGGATGAACAGGTAGAAGGTTGCAATCAATAGAGGACAGTGAGTAGGATACTGACAGGGTGCTTTGTGTAGGCGGAAGGATTCGCCAAGCAGTTCGAACTGCCCAAGAGCTACCAGAAGATCGCAGATGCCCATCGTCAGGAGATGCACAAGGCCAAGGAGGCGGCGGACGCAGCAGCGGAAGCTCTCAAATATCCAGAGAACAAGTTGCCGTGAAGAGAAGGAGCGGAACTAACGTGTTCGTGAGTACTGACACAATGTGCAAAGGAATAGACTACACTCACTACGTACGGTTTCATACCTGTACACTAGACGCAGTGCTGCACGATCCACGGGTGCTCCAACACACGTTCCAGCGGTATACGCTGCTGCGGATCGTGCCGCAAAATCTTCACTAGCAGATCGCGAGCTTCCGCGGAGACGTAGCTTGGGAACTTGAGGTCCACGTGTGCGATACGGCGATACGTCTCCTTGGTGTTTTCCGTCTCGAAAGGAGGCGCGCCGGTTAGGAACTCGAACATGAGGATGCCGAGCGTCCACACGTCCACGTTCTCGTCGTGCGGCTTGTTCTCGATCATCTCGGGTGGGAGGTAGTCCAGCGTGCCACACAGCGTCGTTCGTCTCGAGGACGGCGCGTGCACGGACCACCCGAAGTCTGCGATCTTGAGCTCGCCGTTGAAGCCGACGAGCAGGTTCTCGGGCTTGATATCTCGGTGGATCACGTGCTTGCTGTGCATGTAGATAAGTGCCCGCGCCATCTCCTGTACGTACATCGCCGACTGCTTCTCCGTAAAGCGGCCGGCGCGCATCAGTTTCTTGTAGAGCTCTCCCTGCGGCGCATACTCAATGATCAGGTACACTCTCTTGCTGTCATAGAAGTACCCATAGAGCCGTAGAATGGACTTGTGGCGCAGGTGTGACTGGATCTCGATCTCTCGACGCAGTTGGTGCTCCATGCTGGACTTCATGAGCTGCTGCTTGTTGAGCACCTTGAGCGCCACCACGTACTTGGACTGTTTCTCGCGTGCCAAGTACACGTTGCCGAACTTGCCCTTGCCCAGGGGCTTGCCGATCTCAAAGTCGCTGAGTTTCCACGTCTTCTTGCCCTCGTCCGTCTTGCTCTCGGCGTCCGTTCTATTGGTGGCAGAGGTCGTCGCCGTCTTGGGACGCGCTCCCGCTGAGCTTTTGGCCGCAGCCATCGACGTCTTGTACACTCCTGCGCCTGTGCCTTGCAAATAGGACGCTGTGTGGGTTGTGGGGGCGTCTCCGTGGAGTCTTCGAGCGGCGGTTCTGTCTCCGCCAGCTTTGCGCGGGTACCTCGCAGCGTCCTGCTGGTTGTGCGGCCTCTTCATGGCGCCAGATGCGGTGGCCGTCCCTGGTTTCAACTGTCGGGACGAGAGCATCGAGCGCTGCGAGTAACTGGCGGCGGCAGCGGCCACGCGGTTCTCCTTGTCCGCGTCAAAGCGCCGCATGTGTTCAGTGGACGGGCGATAGACAGCGAAGCGGGGCGTGCAACGACCACGACGAGGAAGCGCAGACGACAGCGGCGTTGATACAGCAGGACGGAAGACGCGAGCTGCGGTAGGACACTCGTCACGCGCCGAGAGAGAAGGCGGACGCGGCTTTCCTGCGTCGGCGTGCAGATTCAAAGCGTGGTGCGCTCCGGCGTGACTTGAGTTGAGTATCGGCCCTACAAAACTCAAGAGTGGGCGTTTTTCCTGAAGCTTGAATTTTGTAGTGGCGGCCGAATTTTCAAGTATACAAACCGAAATATCGGGTCTGGTTTTTGAATCACAAAAACTAGTCCCACACAAAATTTGATAAAATAGTCACAATGACCTTTTTTGGTCGGCATCAATTGGCCTTACGTTCTGTCACTTCTGTCCGTCTGATTGGATGGGCGTAGTTTAGTGTCGTCAAAGTAGGGCCACAGAGCAGTATGCCCCGCAGCCAGCAGGGCTGCGCCCACGAGGGCAACGACGTGCTCGTGGAGGAGCTCCTGGCGCTCAAACAGCGCGTGCGCGAGTCGTCCCACCTGGCGTCCAACTACGCGCGCGCCATCGCGTCCGTGCGCGCCCACGGGGAGCCGCTGAGAAGCGCCGCCGAGGCCAAGAAGCTGCGCCACATCGGCAACTACCTGGCCAACCAGATCCACAGCATTCTGCGCAAGCGAGGGCTGCTGCAGCTGGATGCGGAGGAGTGTGAGGCGCCGAACGCGCTGTCTGCGGCGCCTGTAGCACGCGTACAAGCCGAGAAATCGACAAGGGACGGGGATCGTCCAATTAGGGACTACGTCCCTGCTCATAGGAAACGTAAGGGACGAGGGACATTAGGGACGTTAGGGACGAGTACTGACTTGGGTTAATTACATCATGTAGAGCCGTGGTTCGTGCTGCTGGTACTGCAAGATGCTCGAGCGGTGGATGAAGACGCTGCAGTGGCAATTGACGTGCTGCTCAAGAGGATGCAGGACGCAGGGGTGAGCACAGAAGGCATAAGGAGGTTGAAGGAGTAGATGCTGATTGGTTGCTGTTGTTGTTGCAGTATGATGGAACCAGTGGCAAATTGAGGACGTGCTTGGCGTCCTTGAGCGGGACACACGAAGTCGTCAAGAGGTCGAACGCGGGCTACTTCTTTCTCACGGAAAAAGGCAAACGCAGCGCTGAGTTGTGCCCTGGGTCGCTGACAGGAACAAGTTCAAGTTCAGGCTCAGGCTCAGGTGCAGTAGCTACAGCCAGATCTACTGCTTCTACTAGGGAGAAGGTTGTGCGCCAGCGTCCGTCGAGTCCAGATTGGGCGTATGCTGAGCTGGAAAACTCGGACGATGATGTGGTGAGTGAACGCACAGCTGAACCGGAGCCGGAAATGGCGACTCCGACGCCTTGTGCTGCTCCAGGAGATTTGATTCGAGAAACGGATACGTGGGAGTTGGTGCTGTTACTGGATCACCGCGAAGTCATCGAGCGACGCAACTCACGAATTCTTGAGCGGAAGTTACTGGAGCGAAATGTGAACTGTGAGGTGCGCGCACTTGGCGTTGGTGACGTTCAATGGATTGCTCGTCGACACCGCATCGGAGGAGACACGCAGGAGTTCATGATGAACGTCATTGTTGAGCGGAAGGAAGTGCACGATTTGTCGGGGAGTATTATCGACCGTCGCTTTTTCGAGCAGAAGACGCGTCTAGCAACTGTGCGCGAACAGTGTGGCGAAGTGCGTGTTATTTATCTCATCGAGGGATCATTGACGCAGATCACCACCGTGCGGACGAGCGGGCTCCATACAGCGATGGGTCGTACTCAGGTGCAGAACAACTTTTTCGTTCAGCAGTGTCAGAATGCGGACGAAACTGTGGCATTCCTTGCACGAGTGTATGCACGTCTTCTTGCCCACTTCCCCCCGAATCCAAGTGCTGCGAAGCCTGCATCCTCACACTTACTGCCTCAAACTAGTTTCGATGCTGGCGAATTTGCAAGAAATTTGTGCTTGCCCCCACAAACGTTTGCCCCATTCAACTCGCAGTTTCGCAAAAAGACCCAGTTTACAGTGCGTGAGGTTTTCCAGAGGATGCTTATGCAGGCTCCTGGACTGAGCGCCGCGAAGACAGTGGGGATTTCAGACAAGTATCAGAATTTCCGTGAGCTGGAAAGTGCTTTGCGAAAGCGCGGTCGCGACAGTGAGGTCGAACACGTTCGATGTGGAAAGACCCAGCGTCGACTTGGCGCAAAGGCTCGTGGGTATCTCGGTGAGTTGTTGACTGCCGCTGAGTACACAGAGGACGCGTGATTCTAATTGACATCGTGAACTACCCGAATATTTAGCAAGACTCTTATCAGCATTTTGACAGCTCCTTCGAATATTGCAGCGTCCCGGAAGTGTTCTATCACGCAAGTGTTTGATTGATGATGGTTACTGCTATGCTTGAGAGCAGTAGTTACTACTCCGTAGTAACGGTTCAAGCGGTGTGGACTGCCGCCGAGTACTTGGAGACCGTCAGTGTACCGGTGCCTGAGAA
>KV743200.1:9604-19700 GCA_000468175.2 Phytophthora cryptogea
TCCGTCGTGCAGGATTTCGCGCCGATTTTGAAATGAAAGGCCCAGAATGAATTGGGAGGGGTGAAAGGGGGGAGAAGGGGTGTTTTTCTACTTTTGATGCTGGCTGATTTGGCGGGATTTTAAATGCCCAAATTTTTGCTACGGATATTTTCCCGTGTGACTCTATCCAGCTCCATTTTTTATTCAGACCCTGTCTTCAACATGCTGTCGAAATAGTTGTTCAACTTTTCTGAATGAGATCCATCCTCACTGGGTCGTTGAAATCTTAAGGAAGAGCAGCATTAACCGGAAGCCCCAACAGACGACGGGCGTCAAACTTCAGGATGGAGTTCACGTCAATCGGCAAAATGGCTGCACGATCTTTATCGTCATTCGCCAGGAAATCGTCCGTCCACGCGCTCCTCGAATCGATACTCACCTGTCTGCCGGTCCACTGACCGTTTAATGCACAGCACGAAGTTCACTCCCGCTCGCCCCTTCCATCCGGTTGCTTTGCGATCCAAACTCGGCCAACTTTGTGCAACACCGGTTTCCACCTTCACCATGTGAAACTCAGACCAACTTGCCACACCTTGTGGTAGACGTGCTCCGACATTGCGTTGTGGCCCAAAGGCGCAGTCTTGTTCAATATTTGATTCGCCACAGGGTGCCTGCCGGTTCGGGAGTCTGTAAACGTCGTTAGATGGTCATCCGCCGACCCCGTGGCACTTGCCATCGCCAGGATCATGGCAGCAGCAGCCGCGGCATGAAGCGTGCCGGGATACTCCACGATCCAGATCTTGTTGTCATGCCACTCCATGAATTTGGGCTCCATCACGTGGTTGTCCGACAGGACGTAGCAGTTCCAGTAGTCCACTGTCACTGCGCACACTTCAATAGCGTCGGAGTTTCCATTGCTGTCGTTGTGGAGAAGCAAGGGCTCACTTTATCCAAGTTGATACTTTGCAAGGCGTCGTTGATTCTGTGTGCTGTCATGTTTCTCTTGCTTGAAAAGTTTTGAGCTGATGCAGCACCCAGCTACGGCTCGGGACTTGTCCATCTCGACCTATTGACTAGTGACCAGCAATTGAAGCGTGGGGACTTGCTTCGAAGACGACGTCCCCAACAATCGCTCAATCTTCTTCACTAAGTGTCATGAGGTACCTACACAAACCAACGTTTTTCCGAAAAGTATACTTCAAAACTAGGATACTTTTATAAAGGCAGGCGACACATGGAGGTCTCCGGTAGTGATGAAGGAGGCTCCGTAGACGACAATACCGATCATCTCTCCTACCCGCTGGACTCGGACGAGGAAGAATGCGGGCTGGCCGATGCATTCTTGCAGTTTGAGGCGCAGGTGACGCTCGTATCCTCGCTTTGACTGTTCGAAACACTTTGTTATAACTATTTTATCATGTTTTCATTAATTCTAGGCGGAGAAACGCACGTTGGAGCTTCTCACAGCCACAGATGAACGAGTTGGTGGTGGATACAACATGTCGGCGTGTGAAAATGTCATTTTTAATGTGCTTTTGCTGCTTGGTGCACAGCTTTTCCAAGTGTCACAAGATCGTGCAGAATGTACAGCACAAGAAGAAGAAGCGGGGGAAGGAACTTTTCCCGCGTACGTGTACATGAGTGACGAGTTCAGACTGAAGAAGCCTCCGCAGTTTCAAAATTGGCAGCAGAATTTCAACTACTTGCAGGTTACTGGCTCGAGGATGTTGGACGGAGAGTCATTGGAGCATATTCAAATGGTGCCAACGGAGCCGCGTTCTGCTGTTGTTGGAGAGAAAGATGGTGACGAAGATGGTTTTCTTCAAGTTAGAGGGCGTAGTTGTCTGCAGGAGCCGACGCGCGAGTCGAAACGAGTTTACGAAGAGATCATTTTGTGGTAAGTGGGAGGTGGAGATTGTCTTTGCGAAGTTGAGGTGCTCACGCTACTGATGTTGCAGTGACGGACTGATGGAGGAGATACTCGAACACCATGAGAGTATGGACGATGAGATGGATAATGGGTCGAGCAGGGGAAGTGTTTCTCCGCACGCTGCTCGTGCGGAAGAAGTGCTTGATGCTTTGGCGATGGAGTGTTTCTCAACAATTGTAGCTCCGGTGGTACGTGAATTGCAAAGGACGATACTGCTGTTAGAACAAAAACTTACCTGCTTGGTGACTATGCTGTGTTGTTACTAGTTGGCGTCGTTTTACAGAACTATGCTGGAGAAACAGCAACACACAGTAAGAACTGCTCGTGAAGAGAAAGAGGTAGCTGCAAACCGCACAATCGAGGAGCAAACAGCATTTGAAAGGGTCCGCCAACTTCGGATAGAGCAAGAGACCCAGGAAGAAGAAGCTCGTATTGAAGCGCTGGAGAAAGAGCGCCAAGAAGAAGAACGCAAAGAATTCGAGCGGCGTCAGCTTCTTTTGAAGCAGCAACTGGAAGAGAACGATGAAGAGGAGGTGAAGATCAAGACGCTCGCATACTCGCACACGCGCGAATGGTACCAACCAAACAAGAAATGTTTCTCGCATCGTGGACGCCAGTTGTAAGTTGTGCCGATTACATTTGCCTCGCTCCAACACACTTACCTTTTCTCACTAATTCTAGGACGTATCTGAAGCCCGTACTCCAGACCAAGGTGCTTGGCGAATTTTGTTTGACGTTTTCATCCCTGTTTGTGTCATAAGTACTGAGTCTCGCTTTCATTCAGGAATCTGACCAAGGATTGATGCCTGACACTCAAGAACGCTCACCCCCAGCCACCACAAACAAACACCGAACGAGGCAGAGTAATGTTTTGAAGAATCCCAACGCAGCGCTGCAGAAACCTCAACCTGAGTGGGTGACTGGTGGTGCTTTGACAAATGACAAGCTTTGCGATATCTCGTGGGTCAAAAAGATAGCGGGGCCTCCGGCTAGCCCACCACCTTCGCCATTGCGCAGAGGCTCGCGTCGGCATCGCAAGAATGGAAACCAGAAAGACGATGCAACTTTATCTGGTGGTGTCCATCTGCCTATGATAGCAACACCCAACTCAAAGCCGGCAATGTCTTCTGCACCAGTACGAAAACGAAGTGCCAGCCCCGTACCAGCTCAAGCGTCTGCACCTTCAATGAAGAGCTCTTCCACTGCTCCTTACCAAATTTCACCCCGATTCATAGCAGAAAGAGACTATAACAAGAATCACCGGCATCACTCCGCTAATGCAACCTACGGAGCTAGTTAGATGGTGTAACTTTCCTCAACCCAAGAATTTTAATATTTCTGGTTCACCTTTTCTTTGCAGTTAACCTACCAATCCCACACACGCCTTGAGAGTGCAGTAGCCGGTCATGCAACTAGAACCTCGTAGAGACCAACTAGGACACTAGCCTAGACCTTCTGCATCGTGGCCTCGATCTCCTCCACGGTTCGGGGCACCTTGCTCATGCACTCAACGCCAGTAGCTGTGACTACAACATCCGACTCGATACGGACACCACCAGTGCCACGGAAACGCGACAACATCTCCTGGTTAATGAACTTGGCAGTCACGGGGTTGGCCAGCACCGCCTGGATCTGAGCCTCGATGAAGTAGCAGCCCGGCTCTACCGTCAACACCATGTTCTTCTCCAAGTTACGCACACAACGGAGCTTGGCCAGAATCTTCTTCGTCGAGCGTGTGTAGCCCACAGGAATGCCGCCAACGTCGTGCGTGTCGAGCCCCATCAAATGGCCCAAGCCGTGCGGGTAGAAGTACGCGGAGATCTCGTGGTCCATGAGCTCGTCGACGGTACCATTTTGGAACAGTCCGTACTCCAGTAGGTGCTGGGTCAGCACACGGTGCGACAGCAAGTGCATGTCAACGTAGCTAACACCAGGCTTAATAGCAGCCATGACAGCGTCGTGCGCCTTCAACACACCTTCGTAGACCATGCGTTGATCGGCCGAGAAGACGCCATTCACAGGCCAGGAGCACGTGATATCTGACGTGTAGCCGTGCAGCTCACCGCCCATGTCGTTCAAGAACAAGTCACCATCTTCCAGCAACTTGTCGTTTGGCGCACCGGCGTGACCATAATGAAGCGCCGACGCGTTGTGGCCACTACCACAAATGCACGTGTACGCGTGGAAGCGAGCGCCTCCGTTGCTGTACACGTAGTGCAGGAAGTCGCTCTCGGCGTGGAACTCCATCTTGCCTGGCCGGATGTTCTTCATCACGTTGACGTGAGCTCTGGACGACAACTTGTTGACAAAGCGCAGCAGCTCCAGCTCCTTCTCCGTTTTGATGACGCGGCATTCGACCAGCACGGGGTGCAGCGCCGTCTTGTCTACCTCGAACCGGTCGATGCCTTCGAACGTGGACGTGGTGGTGGTCTCCAGTCCGCTGTCCGAGTTGGTGCCGTGCAGGACGAAGAGCTTCTGCGTCTGCAGCTTGTCGGCCAGCACGGCCGCCATCTCGTCCACGTAGAACACGTCGTCCACCTTGTAGTGCGCCTTGAAATAGGCCAACGGCTTGCGGTCTCCGCACCATAGCTCCCACTCGTCACTGAGGCGGGGCACGAATAGCACGGCCCGACGCGTATTCAGGTCCACGAGGCCGGCGCATCCAGGCTCACGCACACCGAAGAGGTACTGGAAGAAACTCTCCTGGTGGAAATTGTACTGGATGTCCGTGTCGTAGCGGTCCACTTCCACGCCGCCGTGTACGAGGATGGCGGCCGCGCTCTTCTTGAGCTGCGGGTGCGTCTGCAGGAACTTGTGCACCACGTTCTGGCGGATCTGCACGTGCATGGAGAAGTCGATGGGGAAGAGCTCGTAGCCCTCGGCCGGGTCGGCCAGCGCGCGGCCGTTCTGCGTCAAGGTCAAGTGGTGCGCGTGGCCGTTGGCCGACCCGTTGCCGGCCGAGCTCGGCCGACGCGGGCCGCCGCTCTTGCGGTTCTTGGGGTCGTAGGCCGGCGCGCGCGTCTTCTGCAGCAGCGCGATGGACGCCATGGCCGCCGTGGCCGTAGCCGCGGCCAGCAGGCCGGTCACATGCTCGGAACTCATGGGGTCTGCTTCGGGGGCCAAAGCTCTTCGCGTTTATGCCAATTTTATAGTCGGCAGTTCTGTAATGGGTGGGTGTGGTGTACACGTACACAACTCACTGAGGTCCTGTTTTGAGCAGGAAGATGAGTGTTCTGCAGACTTGAGATTGGAGATCGCTCGAGATGGCAGTCCAAGGATTCGGGCCCAAACCAAACTTTGGGCCTGTTGCTGCGATGTTGCTACATGTATGCGGAGTTGTATTTGCATGTCAGTTTGGCACAATTCCGAGCCAAGGTGCAAGTTGAAGTTGTCTTCAACACCGCCAGCCACGTTTGATGAGGACCGCCTTGCATGCCGGCGGTGTTGATGCAAGAAAGCTAGACAACACGGCTCAAACCAGTCAGAATAGCTTTACTTTTTTTTCATTCATAAGCACACATACGACTTCTCACTCCGCCAGACTTTTGTTTTGCAGCCTACAGCTCGCGCTCAAAGACGGCAGCAGCACCCATGCCTGTGCCAATGCACATGGAGATGACACCGTAGCGCTGGTTCTTCCTCTTAAGCTGCGTCAGCAGAGTGGACACCTGGCGCGCACCAGTGCAGCCCAGAGGGTGGCCGAGAGCGATAGCGCCACCCTTGGGGTTCACCTTCTCAATAGGAATGCCGAGCTTCTTGACGCAGTACGTCGCCTGGCTGGCGAACGCCTCGTTGATCTCGAACACATCGATCTGGTCCAGCGACAGGTTGGCCTTCTGCAGGGCCTCCGGGATGGCGAAGGCCGGGCCGATGCCCATCATAGCGGGTGGTACGCCGGTCACGGCGAACGACACGAAGCGGCCGAGGATCGGCAGTCCCATGTTCTTGGCCACGGAGCGGCGCATGAGCAGCACGGCGGCCGCGCCGTCACTGACCTGGCTCGAGTTGCCGGCCGTGGTGGAGCCGCCCTCCTTGAAGGCCGGACGCAACTTGGCCAACTTCTCGGCCGTCGTGCCAGCGCGCAGACCGTCGTCCTGGGAGATGATGACCGACTTCTCGTTGCCGTCCTTGTCCTTGATGACCGTGGACACGGGCGTGATCTCGTCCTTGAACCAGCCGTTGGCCTGCGCAGCCGCGGCCTTGGCGTGCGACAGCGCCGCCAGCTCGTCCTGCTGGGCGCGCGTGATGCCGTACTTCTCGGCCACGTTCTCGCTCGTGATGCCCATGGGCACCGTGCAGTCCATGGCGTCCTGCACCTCTCCGACGCGCTCCCAGTTGACCGTGGGGGCGTCCTTGCCGATGCCGGCCAGCGACATGCACTCGACGCCAGCGGCGATGCCGATGTCGTAGTAGCCGGCCTTGATGGCGGCCGTGACGTTGGCCACAGCCTGCAGCCCGGAGCTGCACTGGCGGTTGAGCACGTGCAGCGGCACCGTGTGCGGGATGCCGGCCGCCAGTTGAGCCATGCGGGCCATGCCGGCGCCCGCGCCGGGCTGCAGCACGTTGCCCACCACGACGTCGCCCACGAGCTTGGGGTCCACCTTGGCCTGCTTGAGCACGGCCATGAGCACGTGGCCGAGCAGCACGTCGGGCGTCGTGTCCTTGAAGCCGCCGCGGCGGGCCTTGGTGATGGGCGTGCGCAGGGCCGACACGATGACCACATCTTCCTCGGGGGTGACGGGCGCGGGCGAGCCCTGGGCCACGTGGGAGCGGATGCGGTCGATGCGGTTCATGGCGACGGAGTGGCGGGAGGAGCTTCAGCGGCAGGCGGCCAGATCCGGAATGACACTTAAGCTCCAGCTCGTGCGTCACTTGTTGCAGTGCGGCCGACGGCTTTTACTAAACAAATTTTACTAAACAGTCTCAATTCGGACCTGATTTGGTCCATTTTGTAACGAGGGCACTTACTTTCGGACGCAGCTTGGTCTTGTCGAACAGACTGTTACAAAGGCATGTCTATATTTTGTGTTCTGCATGCACAAAATCATCTCTGTCCCGTTTAATTGGGTCACTAATATCTTCAAACGGTAGTCATGCGGCTGAGTCTCGTCGTAGCGGGCGCGGTGACGACCAAGCTTGTCTTGACGTGTATATTCCTGTACCAGAAGCGCGCTTTCCTGCTCCGTAAGCTCCGATGCGTGGCCAATGCTGGCCGCGCGCTGGCCGACCCGGCCGAGGGCTACGAGCTCTTCCCCATCGACTTCTCCATGCACGTGCAGATCCGCCAGAACGTGGTGCACAAGTTCCTGCAGACGCACCCGCAGCTCAAGAAGAGCGCGGCCGCCATCCTCGTACACGGCGGCGTGGAAGTGGACCGCTACGACACGGACATCCAGTACAATTTCCACCAGGAGAGTTTCTTCCAGTACCTCTTCGGTGTGCGCGAGCCTGGATGCGCCGGCCTCGTGGACCTGAACACGCGTCGGGCCGTGCTGTTCGTACCCCGCCTCAGTGACGAGTGGGAGCTATGGTGCGGAGACCGCAAGCCGTTGGCCTATTTCAAGGCGCACTACAAGGTGGACGACGTGTTCTACGTGGACGAGATGGCGGCCGTGCTGGCCGACAAGCTGCAGACGCAGAAGCTCTTCGTCCTGCACGGCACCAACTCGGACAGCGGACTGGAGACCACCACCACGTCCACGTTCGAAGGCATCGACCGGTTCGAGGTGGACAAGACGGCGCTGCACCCCATACTGGTCGAGTGCCGCGTCATCAAAACGGAGAAGGAGCTGGAGCTGCTGCGCTTTGTCAACAAGTGTCGTCCAGAGCTCACGTCAACGTGATGAAGAACATCCGGCCAGGCAAGATGGAGTTCCACGCCGAGAGCGACTTCCTGCACTACGTGTACAGCAACGGAGGCGCTCGTTTCCACGCGTACACGTGCATTTGTGGTAGTGGCCACAACGCGTCGGCTCAGCATTATGGTCACGCCGGTGCGCCAAACGACAAGTTGCTGGAGGACGGAGATTTGTTTCTCAATGACATGGGAGGTGAAGTTCATGGGTATACGTCCGACATCACGTGCACGTTCCCGGTGAACGGGAAGTTTACGGACGATCAGAGGATGCTGTATGAAGGCGTGCTCAAGGCACATGATACTGTGATGACAGCAATAAAACCGGGGGTGAGCTGGGTGGACATGCACGTCCTCGCGAACCGCGTGATGACCGAGCACATGCTGGAGCACGGGCTGCTGCAGAGCGGAACGGTGGATGAAATGATGCATCATGAAGTGTCGTCCTACTTCACTCCATGCGGACTGGGCCACCTGATGGGACTTGATGTGCATGACGTCGGTGGGTTTCCAGTAGGTCACGTGCGCTCGACCAAGAGGAGCTTGCAGAAACTGCGGCTGGTACGGAATTTGGAGAAGAATATGGTGGTGACAGTCGAACCAGGTTGGTATTTCATCGAGGCGCAACTTCGTATCGCCCTCGCCAACCCAACAATCGCCGCATTTATTAACCAAGACCTTCTGGCTAGATTCCGCGGTACTGGTGGTGTACGTATCGAATCGGACGTCGTGGTGACGGCTACTGGAGTTGAAAACATGACCCAAGTCCCCCGAACTGTACAAGACATTGAAGATGCCATGCAGCGTTAAAGTTGTTGGTAGACCTGGCAGCGCATCAGAAGTAGTCGCTTTGAGAGTGATTCGTGATGTAAGCCACCGCCGTACCCTCGACTGACATTAATTAAACCTCGGTTGGCCTGTATACAGTAAGCTCTCGGGAAGCTAACGACGAGAAGTTTCGTGGGAGGACAGGATCAAACCTGGAACTGCATGGTCCTGTTGTTTTTCTGTCTGAAAATGGATAGTAAATTAAACTCCACAGATGAAGATGCCCTTACTAACAAAATCGCTACGAATCTTGCTCGTGCCAGTCCTGCAGAGTCGAACGTATCGCCCATTGCACAAACGGAATGATGCTCGAGCGGCAACTGAAGTACATTAAATTGGTCGTGTATCGACGCTAGCCTCGTACGCAAAGTCGTCAGACAGCCAACACGCTACTGTAGCTACGACCTTACCTGCGTCGTTGCCTAAGTCGGCGCTGAAAGTTGTTGTGCACCTCGTTATCGAGCAACTTTTCTCCTTCATCGAAGGCTCTTGATCATCGCTCTCATCTTGGTCGTCGTCATCGTCTCCCTCGCTTTGGTTCTCATCGTGACAAAATTGGCAAGAGCTCCGCGACTTTGACCCCGACCGGGTCGTTAAATCCACCAGACAGGTTCGTCTTGCCCACCATCTTCATCATCTTGACCTTCCGTGACACGTCTTCGAACTCGTTCGACTTCGTCAAAAAGATCAATCCACACGGGGTCGTTGAATCCGACAGGCAACGCAGCGTCAGCAAGAAGCCCTAAAAGTTGGTGGGCGTCAAATTCCAAGACAGCATTGGCGTCAATGGGCAAAATGGGGGCGCGATTGTTACCAGCAGGAAATTGTCCACCAACCCTCGGTACCCGCAACCTTGTAGGTTTGGTGGGAGTCGGATCGACAGCATAAACTCCACTCCGACTCGTCTCTTCCAAAATGCCTCCTTGCGATCCAGACTAGGGCGGCCTTGAGAAACACCAAGCTCCACTTGGGAACTGGTAGCAAGCCCGTTCACGGGTGCCAGGAGGAAACATTTTCTTGTAGTTCAATCTTGACCCAGCGTTTGGTTTGTGTGATGTAAGGAGAGAGGTTGTTGACTGTGCAAAACAACTGCCAGCGCCGTCTTAGCGTGCGACGCAGGAAAGATTGCTTGTGGCTATTGGCGACTCGCTTGGTAATCGTAGTTACAGTCGCGCATCAGTTGTCGGAGGACTTTGCGTCCGAGGATACAATTCATGTTGCTTCAGTTGCTCTCGAGTCCCAGCCTCCGCCACTGGGGTTTCCCCTACGTCATACAGCGAGAGAAAACTTCTTCAGGGTATAAATATCTCGTCTCAATAATTCAGTAATTGCTTGTCAATACCTAGTACTGATCGGGTTGAATCTGTTCATTGAGCTGGCAAAATTTGGCTCGGAGTCATGACAGAGAACAGTCCTTGACTCGACGTAGCACGGGCCAGCTCTTTTTGCGAGAAACACACTTTTCAAGTTTGATTCCGACAGATTTCACCGCGCACTCTTAGTGC
>KV743202.1:0-69269 GCA_000468175.2 Phytophthora cryptogea
AGATTGTGAGGTCCAACTTCAACTCGTCGCTGAAAAGGTCCTCCATGTCGGGCAGCTCCCTGTTCTTAAAGCTAGCCGTGATTTCCTTGATCTTGTCCATCAGGAACTGATCAGTCAAGTCGTCAATGTCTACATCCCAACGAGTCTCGCACATCGTCTCCAACAGGTTCTGGTCGAACGAGTTGCGAACTGACCGCAGCACCGCGCTCACATCTTCGTTGGCGGACTTGCACCTTGCCTCTGTGACCGCCACGTATTCCTTTCGCAGCTTTGTCCACTCGAGCAGCGCCTCACGCGAGATGTCCGCGATGAGGGGTGCGTTCACAATGGCGAATATCGGTTGGGGTGCTCGTGGCGTTGGCGCCACCACTGGAGAGGCAGCACTTAAGTCTCCTTCCAGTCCTTCGTCATGACGCGAGTCGACTCGTCCTGCAGGTGTTGATTCTGGGTCATGATTCTTGTCTTCGAGTTAGTTGCAACCTTCGCAACTAAATATATCTTTGTAGTGGGTCACGATAACTCGGAACACACACAGGGGAAGCTGGCGCTTCCTGCTAACCTTTCGTGGTATTGCTTGCTTGCACTAAGGTAGATAGTAATCTGTCTTTCTCTACAGCACTCTCTCCGGTTCTACTTGCCGGAGGTGAGTCACTCGTCCTCGGTTATTTCTATACTGCCTACACCAGCTTGGCCTCACGTTCTGTGCGGCCCAGTGCAGTGGACAAGGCTTGGTCTTATTAGCCGCCACTACACTACGGAGCATAATGCACTGCTACCAGTGCTGCTCCGTTACCCCGAACGCCGCTGCGCCAACGCAACCAAGTGCGCGAACCAACTCGCTCGGGCGTAGAACAATCTTCGCTGCTCCCTGCCGTCTTCTTCGCGTCAAAAATCTGCAGTATGTATGTATGTATGTATGTATGTATGATGTACCAGGAATCATCGTGCACGTAGATCTGGAAAATCAACCAGCACAAGGCTTTCAATCACGCTAGTTCGTGATATCCGCTACATGATCAACAATTGAGACGGGGTTGGTTTCCCGTGGTGTGTTCCCATTTTTCCGTTTCTTGCTTTTTGGCGTTGTGAAACCCAAAACCTGCTCAGTTGGCAGTGATAGCTCGATACACACGTGGCATGACGAAGGAGTTTGCAAGTTGTGTTGATGCAAATGAACGAAACGGATCCTGGTGGTGCCATCTAGTTTGCAAAGGTTGGAAAAGTAACCACACTAGAGCCCTCATTCCCCGATTTCCGCGCACAAGCACACCCGTCGAGTACTTTCACCCCCAACATATTTTTTATCAGACCACGTTCGGTACCTGAGCATTTATGGAGAAGTCAACAGCAGCCATTGCTGATATTTCCAGCAGCGAGGTTGACGATGTTGAAAGTGGAGACGCATCAACGAAAATCACAATCGAAGCAGCGCATGAAGCTCTTGTTCACGACAAATTGATCCTGCGTGCTGTAGGCCGAATCATTTTCTCGGCGGTTTACTTTGCCTTCTTCACGAACATGCTGTTCACCCACATCCCAAC
Source organism: Phytophthora cryptogea (assembly GCA_000468175.2). NCBI lineage: Eukaryota > Oomycota > Peronosporomycetes > Peronosporales > Peronosporaceae > Phytophthora > Phytophthora cryptogea. The sequence continues at coordinate 1,542 of KV743202.1, forward strand.
CGCCCGCATGTACGAGCAAGCGTACGCAGTGAATTCGATCTTGGCGACGTCGGGTGGCGACGCTGTTACGCCTGGTTCGCCCATCAAGTTCTACAACATTGGTCAACTCGGCGATGTCTTCGACTGGCTGACAAATTCGTTCGTCCCAGCGGTGTTTGTGACTCAGGACCAGAACGGAGTGGATCTACCTTCAGAAGACTGGGCTCGCATTGGGCTGTTCAACAAGGCTCTAGGGGGTGTGCTAGTTGAGGTATACAGCAAATCTGCCGTTGATTGCGATGGAGACGGCTCTCTTTTCAAGTTGTACCCGGTTTGTCATGTGTACGAAGGCAACGACAACGAATACAACTCCTACATGCTCATTTACAGTCTCAACGCCACAGAAGCTCTCCAAGGCCTCGCTGAGTGGAAGACTGAATACTGGATCGACAGTTCAACAGCCAAAGTAGAAATTTCAGTGCTCACGTACAACGGTGAGCTCGAAGGGTATGTTGTCACCGAGTTGATCCTGGAATTCCACGCTGGTGGGTTTGTCACGCCGAAAGCGCGTACAAGACCAATGATCTCCATTCCTTATGGGAAACAAAGCTCCTTCGCCAGTGATGTTTTGGTTTGGATCTGGTGGGGCATTGCGGTCATGTGGGCAATTTCGTGTGTTTGGGCTTGGCGCAAGAAAGAGAACCGCCCATCTCGATACCAGAGGATCATTCGTACGTTTGATCTTTTCGCCGTCGAATCCGTCATTTGTGTCTTCTACGCCATTTGGGCGAGTATTGTGGCATTACTTGACGACTATGATTTCCAGGACTCCCTTTGGCTGCTTGCAGATCCAACTGCCATTGATGTTGAAGGAACTCAAGATGATATCAACTCTCTCAACATTGTCATCGACAACTTGAAGGATATTGCTAACCTCACTTCAGCTATTCGGGTAGTTGGCGCAGTCGTGATCGCTCTTATCAGTCTTCAAATTCTGAATCGATTCCGCTTCCACCCACAACTCAACATTCTTACGCGCACCGTGGCAAACGCTCTGAAGCAGTTCGGCGCTTTCTTTGTCGTATTTATCGTCATTTTCTTGACGTTCACAGTGATTGGGTGTATGATCTTCGGCGACCGAGCAAAGGAGTTCTCGTCGCTCGACAACTCAATGGCGTCGTGCATCAATATGCTTTTTGGTGTTTTCGATTTCGAGTCGATCAAGGAACTTCAATTTTCAGTTGCCTTCTACTGGATCTACATGATCGTAGTGAGCCTTGTGCTGATGAACATGATGCTCGCTATTGTGCTGGATGCGTACGAACAAGTGAGCTCGGAAAGTTACAAGAAAGCAGCCAACTTGGAACTTGCCCACCGAGTGACAAGTGTTTGTTGGGATCAGCTATGTGAACTACGTATTGTGCTGTTCTCTCGGACTACTGTAGTTTCTCGCGGAAAGATCAGGCCACGTCTCCTGGAATGGGAGCTCAGACAGAGACTTGAAAACAACCCACACACAATTCTGTCTCCGAATCTGCTCAAGTCAATTTTTCCTGGAGCTGACACTCAGTACAAAACTACACTCCAGTACATCGAAGACGGCATCGTTATCCTACATGCTCTGAAATCGGAAGAGCCTCCCAAGAAGGAAGAGTAGATCGAACAAACTTTACTGTAGTTGAACATTGCTTGAATCTATGAATGCACTGCTCTCAAAATGCTTGCGTTGCTGTCTCGTTGACGTGGCGACCTACGATTTTTATCGCCATGCTAACAGCAGACAATTCTCAAGGCTGTCGTCAGTGTCACAATAGTGCACGAGGCGAGTCTGTAGTTGGAGCTGCTTCAAGTATGCTGCGCGGCCACCGTCTATGATCCGTTTGCATTTGCGCCCCAATACTGCACGATCCTCCTTACTGTTTTCAGTGTAGCAGATACACATAATGGATTAGATTTACCGAGCAGTGCTTTCAGCAGGAATTACACAAGACCGTACCTGATGCCAAGAATGTGCTGCACTGCGTCGCCCTCGAGCCCCATCCCACATGTCGTCCACGATGTCATACTCGTCAAAAGCTCAAACTCCTGTGGCTTGAATCCTTGAGCCTCGAAAAAAGACGGGTTTACGTAGTCTTCCCATGCACACACGTGATGGCAGCAAAGTGCGATAGCCAAGCCCTGGAAGCTGGAACTGACAGCATTGTCTGAAGAGGTGACCTTGTCCTCGCTTCGTTCCGGCAGCGTTTGTGCAATAGCTCGAAGCGACAAGTCTGTGGCCACGCCACACAAGTGCTTGGACATACAAACGACGGGTTTGTCCATAATTTCTTGCATGCCGGCAAAGTTCAGGTGCCGAATATCGATTTTTGCTCGTAGTGTCGTGTCCTTCACAGCTTCGTCACCCTTACCATCGCTTCCAATCAACCGATCCGCCTTGCCTCGCGTATGCGCTCGGTCAATGAGCACGTACAAACTGTCGGGGAACATCTGAGCCAGAGCAAGGGACAGCATGCCTCTTCCAGCCCCAAGCTCCACGAACGCTGCGTTTGGGTCCCGCAGTAGCTTCACACGCTCCATATGGCCGATGATCGAGGCCTGCTGTTCAATGTGCCGCAGCACGCTCTTGGACGCTCCCGCTTTCTTCTTCTCGTCAAAAAGCTGGTCGCAGCACTTGTGGTGCAGCTTCTCCAGCGCCAAGTCCCCCACACAGGAATCAAAGGCTGCGTCAATGCGTCTACGTAGATCCGTAAAGTCAATTGCCACCAGTCTGTCAATAATTCCCTGCTGCTCTTGTGCTGAAGGCTCCGAGTGGTCGTTCTCGCCCTCCTCTTTCTCCTCAGCAGCCTCCTGCTCCTCAGCATCCTCTGAAACTGCAACACCTTGCTCCTTGTCTCTGCAATGCCTGGCAGAATTGATATTGTGGCTGTAGTACGGCAGTTTCTTCATGGCGTCCGCGTCCTTCACCCGGTTGCACACCAGCACGTGCTTGCCCAGATCGTACTCGTAGACGGTGTGGGACGCATCCACAGGACACGGGATTCGTCTCCTCGTGGCTGCCTTGAACTTCTGCGACTTCTTGCTCACTGCTGCGTCACTGTCGGGCAGGTGGTTGCCGCAGAAGAGCGAGCCGGGCACTCTGCAGCACCGAAAACGGTCAAAGTCTGCAATCATTTCGATACGATACGACCAGTTTGTCACCTGGAAATGTTGCAGAAGCGGTTCTTGCGCGCCACTTTGAACATGCAGCGCGTCCATTGGCCGCCGTCCTTGGCGTCGGCCTTCGCCTGCTTGCGGCGCTTGCGCTGGGCGTCCCGCGCGAGCTGCTCGGCGCTGCGCTTGGACGGCTCCATGGGATTTAGTCGAGTGGATTATTGGAGACCATGAAGCGGTCACGTGATTGGATGAAATGCAAGTAAAATCATGTGATTGGACGAAAAACAGTTTTGAGCGGCGAAATGGAGGACGACAACGCCGAGCTGCAGGTGGAAATGCGTTTCTTGTTTGGGACGGCGATAGAAACGATTATCCATTGGATAAAAGGGATATTCAGGTTGGAGAATGGATATTTTGTCCTAACGCGGTGTTTGTGTGCGTTTGACTGCCGTTTGTGGCGAGAAAGAGCGAGGAGATCGAAGTGTTGCAGGTTTTAGTCTCCGGTATTTGGTATTGTATTGACCATTTCTAACTGTTGAAACGCGTTTATGAATTAGTCCATCTTCGAGGACGAGTTCCAGCTTAAGAGCGACTTGGACCAACCAGGAGTGGCGAGATCCTTCACCATCTCCGTTCCGGGGCCTCACGCCATTGTCCTCTTGGTTCATCTACCTCAAGGATACCCATCCACAGACGCCCCCATCGCTGAAGTGTACGAGTCTTTTGGACTGACAAACGCCCAACGAGATGAAATCCTGGATAATCTGGTGAGTGAAGGGATAATTTACTATTGAAAGTGTATGATGTTGATAATGTATCTGCTTTTTGCTGGTGTAGGCGGGAATCTTTGAGCGATCCAGTGGCCAAGTGTGTCTCTATGAGTGGATTGAGGATGTGAGGGAGAAATACGTCAATGCTGAGTTAGATGCCGCTCAACTGGAGGCTGAAGATGGTAGTGACGAAGAGGGCGTCGCAGCTCACGCTCGTCTTGATGCAGTGGAGTATTTCGAGTCGGACTCTCAAACGCTGCGGCCTCGTGTACGAACGGCGCAATTGGTCCGCGATATTGAGCGTGAAGCGGCAATTGCTTCGCTGATTGTTCATGGCACAACAATTGTGGACCGCAAAAGCACCTTCATCGCCCATGCGTGTCCAGTCAAGTGCGTTGAGGACGTGCGCTCTTTTCTCGCGTTGTTGCTCGACGATCGCAAGGTTGAACGAGCGATCCACAATATGCTGGCGTATCGCATCATTGGCGAGTTTACTGTCAAGGACAATGATGAAGACGGCGAACACGGAGCTGGAAGTAAACTCTCGAACCTGCTCGAGCTCCTCAAGGCAGAGAATGTGGCGGTTGTGGTAACGCGGTGGTACGGTGGTATTAAGCTTGGTCCTGATCGTTTCAAGCACATTAATGCTTGCGCACGGCAAGTACTGGAAGACGGAGGGTTTCTGGACGAAGCCAACCTCCATCACAGCTCCAAGAAGAAAAATAAACGGTGATGTAGTAAGCGGTACTGTGAGTCGCTCATAGACAGAAACATCGCGACAAGAAGAGCTTTGCGCTTCTTTGACAAGTGTGTGTATATTCCTCGACTTTGTGGTGTTCTCACTGGCATTTGCACACGTAAATGCCGGCAGTTCGCAACATCATCTAACGCGCTATCACCTTACAAAATGCGGTTGCCGAGGGCCGACGAAATGAGTAGCAGTGCCATGTCCACGGTAATTTGAGCGCCGTCACCAGGTGCCAGCTTCGGATTCACCTCGACCATGTCCAGACCCACCAGCATGTTAGTCTCCGCCACCGCTTCGGCGACGTAGTGCGCTTCACGCCACGTTAGTCCGCCACGCACGCGAGTGCCTGTCGACGGCGCTACCAGAGGGTCCACCGCGTCAATGTCATAACTCATGTGCAGCGGACGCTGCTTCTTGCCGCAGAGGTGGTCCAGCGCCATCTCCATAGTCTTGCCGATGCCGTAGCGGTCCACATCCTGCATCGTGAACGCCTTGATCCCCTTTTCGCGGATCATGCGACGCTCGAACCTGTCCACGTCACGCAGACCGACGTACACGAGCTGCTCCGGCTTCATCGTGGGGCCGTTAATGAGCCACTCAAAGCCCGGAACCTTGGAGCTGTCCACCATTCCGTCCATCAAGAACGCAATGGGCATGCCGTGCATGTTACCCGAGTCGGAATCAGCGGGGGTGTTAATATCTGCATGAGCGTCCACCCAAATGACACCAGCATCCGGATGCACCGACAGCAATCCAGCGAGCGAGCCCGCTCCAATGGTGTGGTCACCTCCTAGCACCAAGCAGAACTTCCCTTCTCCTGCCTTCTGCTGGAAAACTTCGTAAAGCTGCTTGGTTCCATTGCCCACTGCAAGACAAAAGTCATAAAACTGATCAGATGAGCTTCAACTACAAGATACAATGTTTGCTATTTACCTGGGAAACACTGTTTAGCTTTGCCGTAGCAAGGATCCAGTGTCGGGTCATTGAAAGACGGAGCAGTGAAGCTGAGATTGCCCGTCTCCTCCACGGACCAGCCCAGATCCACCAGCGTCTTGTGCAGTCCCGCCTCACGCAGTAAATCCGGTCCGCCGTCCGTCCCGAGCAGCGGTTGGCCGTCTGCCAGCATTAGAAACGTTAAAACAACTCTACTCGTTTCTTAAGGCCTTAGAAACGGAGACGTACACGTCATGGGGGCGCCAATAACTGACACCGTGTGGGGAACACTCAGCAGCGCGTTGCGGTGGTCGCCCGCGTGGAAATGGGGCCGCACTTGGTCCCAGTGGCGGCTCGAGGAGCTTGAGATGCCGCGCTGCTGCACGCGGCGCAGGACGGAGGAGGCGCGTCGCAGCATTTAGAAACGTTTAGAAACTGACTGAGGGGAGTGGAGTCGTGTCTTGCAGGCCGCAGATTTGGAAATGCTGACGAAGATCAATAGTCGCACTCTGACCCTGTCAAAGTCGATGCGATGGGCGGAGCGACTTCAACTGTCGACAACAAACGTGAAGGTACAGACGATTATTATACCATCGGGCAAATCAACGCACTGTCAGTCGAAAGGCAATTGATAACTTTAGCCTGTGTATGGAATGTCGCTTAACATGCCGTGCAGGTCCTCGTTAGCGAAGATATTGGGACCGAATTCGTCTACAGGTTGAAGGGGATGGGGTGCCAAACTGCTGACTCACTTTGGTGCTCCGTCTCGTTTCCCAACGTGCGGTCAGGGCGTCTTGAACTTGTCTTCCTATCCTCCGCGTACATGTACCAGTAGTTGACCTCACTGCGGTACCAATTTCTTGTCTTGTTACGATTCTGCGGGGGCAACGAGGTGTCGATGAATTCGCCGCCTTCCAGACCTCTTGGGCACAGCGTTCATGTGCTTGAAGCGGTCTGGTCCGAGGTGGATACCGCCGCACCAACGCCATGTCCTCAGCCTTCGTGAGCTCCATCAAATGCAGCATTTTGCTGCCCGCGCCGTCTTCGCGGTCTTCATCGTTGTCCTTAGTAAATTCGACCGTGAGTCGGTACGCTAGCACGTTGTGGCACGCGCGACTGACCTTGCGATCGCCCAGCAGCACAGTCAAGAAAGAGCGGACATCGCCAACGCAGGAGACCAGGCTTGCGTGGCCCTGGAAGACGCTCTTGCGGTCGACGATGGTACCGTAGTAGCAGTGCTATCGGACTCGGGCTGCTCGTCGGCTGATTGGCGAGAAGCGTAGGCTCCCACTCACTCATAAAGGCAAACTTGTCCATTCGAGCGGGCAAAGATACTTTCCTGCACCAAAGAAAGTGATTCCACAATCGTTTGCGAAATAGCTGTGGATGCAAAACCGTAGACGACGCCGATGTCGTACCAGTTTTCGCGTGATCTGGTCACGCTGTACGTTCGTGAGCCCGAAAGACTCTTGCAAGACGGCGACCGGCGCGTCAGTGGATGGGGATCTACGTGGCAAATGAACCTGCAACACAATAGAGTGGGGCCTGCCACTTGGACAGTAAAGGACCTCGCTCGTTCCATCGAAGTGATCCAAGTCCGCGTTCAGCTGGAACTCGTCCCCCAAAATGAACTGCCATGACGACGACAAACGCAGCTACAACATCTCGTACTGTCAATTGCGATCCTGTCGTACTTGAAGCAGCTCAATTACTTTGTCTTGCATCGCCGCATTCTCCTCACTCGTCTCAATATCCTCAGCAGCTCTGAAATGGATGGGAAGCGTGTCAAGCGTTGCACAAGTCGCAGATCTGTGTGGCAGGCGCACACCATCAACTGACAAACCTGAGACCACGACCACCGGCACTCGATGCCGTGGAACGCCAACAACAATCCGGCGGGCGAGATCCGCGCGCCCGCCATGGCGGCGGCTTTCCGTCTCAAGCAGCAGCAACAAGGACCCAAGGGCGACGGCTGGACCAAATCTCTGCGCGTGTTGGAGCTGGACGAGCTCCTTCTGGGCGACCAAGTGGCGGCGGTGCGTCATTGCGCTCTCGTGCACCCGGACGACTTCCCCACGGAAGCTGCTGGAGCCGACGGAGCTGTTCTGGTGCACCCGAGACTGCACGCGCAGTTTGTGGTGGCAGTCAAGCAGCATCCGGCGGTGCCTCGAGGCGCCATCGCCTTGTCCCAACCGCAGATGATCAACCTCGAGCTGTGCAAGTTCCAGACGGAGAAGTGGACGCTCTTCACGGAGCGAGTGCCGACTGTCAGTGCTGTGGCAATTGAGATTCGCCCCTTGGTGGAAGAGGAGGAGGATAGTGATGAAGAAAAGGCACAACCACCCCCAGCTCCAATTGTGACGGACGCAAACGAGTTTGCTGCTGCGTTTGCGAAGTTTACGTGGCAACGAGTGCTGACGGAGCACGAGCGGCTTGTGGTGCCGTTCAAAGATGGACGCAACTACTTCGTCCGCGTGCTAGAGATTGATGCCGAGGATGAGGACGAGACGGAGTTCACCATGCCGGACTCGTACCGTGGTCTGGTGGACGAAGATGTCCAAGTTTTTGTGTCGTCCGAGGGAGGCCAGTCGGCTGCGTTCGAGCTGCTCAATGCCACCGTGGTGGCCACTGCTGGTCTTGCGTCGATGCGCTCAGATGTCGTCACGGTTTTCACGAACGACGAGGAAGAGTTCCCCGTCAAGAAGAAGCTGCTTTTCCCGTGTATTAAGCTGTCGTCGGCGGTGCTGTCCGGGAGGGGCGTGCACAAGGACGCCTCGACAACTATTGAAGTGGATGTGGACTGCTGCACTTTCGACCGCGTGCTGTTGTATCTGGAGCATGAAGCGCGCAACGATGGCACCGAGTTTCAGTTTGATCCGTCGGTCACTGAAGATCTGTTGGCTGCTGCTGTTACTGTTGGATGCGTTGGCCTCGAGGAAGTTTGTCAGCGGCGATTTGGCGAATTTGAGACTCGTGTTCGGAAGGAAGCAATCCGCTGGGAGGAAGTTGTTCGCCGCAACCAGTCTGGCGAAGTGTGGTTGGTTATGCAGGGTATGGTGTTGGATATTACGCGTTGGGTCCCGGAGCACCCTGGTGGGTCTGAACTAATTGCGCAGGAGGCCATGAACGTGGACTCCACGGTCATGTTCGAGATTTACCACGCTAGCCGGCAGTCATTCCGTTATCTCAAGCAGTTCTACATAGGAGAACTCTCGGAATTTGACCTTGATGCAATGCCTAAATCTGCAGAGCAACCGTCAGAAGCCTTCATCCAAGAGCTACAGCAGTACACGACGTGGCGCATCAAGCCGGAGGAACACACGTTCAAGAGCTTTTAATGTCGTGGTTTTCGAATGCTTTTACTAAGTCTTGAAAACTTTTGATTGTGTTACAGATTGCTATTCACTCCTATCGTTCTTGTAGGGCACTGAGGGAGGTGAGGGGCATTGCGAACAACACACAACGCCTCCGATACGTGTGTACTGAGTTGCTGTCCAACAGCATAGTACCCGTCACGCACCGACTTAGCGACGGACGAACCCAGAGGACAAAACTGATTGTCTGCTCCACATTCATGCCGCTGAGGGTCGGGAGATGCAACGTCGCACCAATACCCAGGAGCGCAAGGTGCACAGTATTTTCCGTTTTGTGAGTATGATCCAGCTGGACACGGTGCTTGCTTTGGTGATGTCGAACCTCGTGGGCAGATGTATCCGTCTTGGCATCTACCTGTGCACGTCGTGGATGCGAGTCCAGGGGTGGCTCCGTACGTGCCTTCAGGACACAAATATTGAACACCGCCGATACAATAGCTTCCAGCCGGGCATATTGTTTCGTCAGGTCGCAGTCCAGCTTGTGTTGTGACGGTGAAGTAGCCTGAATCAACAGCAATTGGAATTGACGAGCCCTGACGACAAAAGGATGTCCGCGATGAACACGGATACAGCTCGTAGTCTGTCGTTCCTATTGGACTGCAAACAGATCAGTTAACTGTGGTGTGAAATCATTGAAATCATGAATATCCTACCAGAAGTACCCAGCAGGGCATAGCGCAGTACATGCTGCAGTGGATAAACCGTCGCTGTTGCCGTACGTCCCAACAGGACAAAATCGTTTGACTCCGCCAGTGCAGTACGACCCTTTCTCGCAAATTTGCTGGTCTGATCGAGTGGTTTGATTCTGAATGGCAAGTTGATTGCCTTCAACGTACTGAAGAGGTAGAGGTTCTCCTGTTATGGATGTGCCCAAGTACGTTTTCCACGTGGTGTAGTAACCTGCAGTTGCGGTGGTTGGCAGTGAAGAACCTTTGGGGCAAAACAAACTTACTGCCCCGCATTCCGTGGGAATCGTTGTCGCGGGTAGGCAATAATACCCTTCTGGGCAGGGTGATGGAAGACAAGAAACCAAACCACTGACCGTAGAGCACGTACTCGAACATGTTTCAGTCATGAGACCTTCAGTAGCTCCAAACGTCCCGGCAGGACACGGAACCGGAACGCTCGTTCCGCTCGGACTGGTTCAATTGAAGAAAGTCAGTCAACGCATTTGGATCCAGCAACAAGATGCAAGTTTAAACGTACCAGTAGTATCCGATCGGGCAGAGACCACTGCAGCGAGCATTTGTCAGACCGATTTCACCTCCAAAAGTTCCGGCCCGACACGGAATAGGCACGGATGTCGCCTCCGGGCAGTAGGAACCTTTCGGACATAGTGCAGAGCATGCTGGAGAAGTGAGTCGCGTCGATTCACCAAATACGCCTGCAGGACACACTCGACGGACTCCGAAGACGCAGTAATATCCTTTTTCACAGCGTAGTTGCTGTCCAGCCCCGATTTTGAAGCTCTCGATCATGGGCAAATTGGTTTGGTCTGTTGGAAATGTGATCGTGTAGTAGCCTGCATCCACTCGTCGACGCTCAGAGCTTCCTGTGGGGCAGTAATAGATGGAAGTTCCACAAGACTTTTGTCGAGGTGAAGTCGATCCCTCGGGGCAGAAGAACCCAGCAGTACACAGTCCAGAGCACGTCGACGAAGTGAGACCTGGGGTGAATCCAAAGGTTCCGCCTCGACAAAGCGAACATTTGGTACCGTCGAAGTACGTTCCTGCATTGCAATAGAGAGCTTCAGTTGTGGTGAGCAGTGCAGTAGCAATGACGCAGCACGTCGGTAGAATTCGTCTGCCCATTGAAACTACGGATTCCTAGTAACCTGAAAAGACGCGACTTCCAACCTGTGAGAAGGATGTTGTACTATTATTCGAGTCCAGAATTCTACTGCAATCGAAGAGTAAACTTAGTAAACTTGGAATTGATACCCAGAGCTCATTTTCAATTTTCAGTTCAAGTTAGGTATATTATACAAGTGTTGTGTTCATTGTATCAATTCTGTCGTTGGTGAGGGGAGCATACTCGATTTTGAAATCGACTGGAACATGTCGGTGGGCCATTTGAAGAAAGTGATCAAGGAGAAGCTTCCAACCACGCGATGACAAGGAACTGAAGTTGTGCGTAACGAAGAAGGGCGACGAGTGGATGAAGTACAACGACCTTGTTGTTCTGCAACTTCCAGAATCCAAAGCACCTTCACGTGCTGGTGGTTCTTCCTCATGGACAATCTGCAAAATTTGCTTTTTAAAAAAAAATGATTGCCGTGCTTTCAGTTAGCGTATGCCTTGCCAGAAACCAAAAAATATAACCCCATATCATTATTTGTTATTCTCGTGCTGCCCCTTGTGCATTCTCCTCCACGGAATCTCCCTAACCTGAAGAGGCGCGACTGGCAATTTGCGAGACCGAAGCCGCGAATACGATGGAGCAGAATTCTGCAATGCGAGCTCAATCCTTGCAGCTACTAAAGAGTAGACTACGCTCACATGGAAGAAGCCGACTGAGGTCGAATCACCGGATTGCAGCAACGTTCGATGAATTGACGCCCAACCAGCAAGAAGCAGTTAAAATACCCGAGCAGCTCATTCCAAGTGTATCGCAACGGAAGCAGCGTACGATGCAGCGAAAGCTGCCACTGAGATCATCAGAACCTGCTCAAGAATTCAAGGGACCAGCTGCTGTGACTGCAACCAGTTGCAACCAAGATGAGATCTCGGTGGCGGAGCTCCGACACGAGTTCTCCGAGCTGAAGGTGAAGTCGTCAATACCAAACGTGCATCAGGCGAATGAGCGTGCAACTCCACCATCGTTCCCCATGAAACTCAAGAGCTATACGAAGAAAGCCATTCAGTGGTCGTGTGACGAGTGCAAGCGCGAGTGTATCCCAATACGCGAAGAGAGCCGCTGCCTTTGGTACGTGTTGTCACTTTGCTTCGTTGGTATTGTTACCGTACTAACTGTAACCAATTATTTTGTACAACCCAGCGGACATCGGTATAAGGAGCACCCGAGCAGCGTCGAGGACCCTCGCGTGAAATCGCCTGCAGGGTTTCGGGCGTTCGCGTGCACGTCGCTCAAGTGTTCGTGCAAAGCGTTCTTTTACGTTGTAGCGGAGGGGGCCTGGATCCTACGATGCCGCTGCAAGCATAAGCACACGGACCACGACCCGGCTAGCACACCGTTCGCGTGCAAGAAGGCCAAGTGTGGCTGTCAGGGGTTTGACAGGTGCGTACGGCGATGCAAATTTTGTGCGAGCGATCAGGCGCTCGGATGTCGATCATGAAAATCCACCGCTAACGATTTGACCTCGGTGTGTTTGGCGTCGCTCCATTACAGTCCGTGGGTCTGCAATTGCAACCACCCGTGGGCTTCGCATCGCCAGCACCGCGTGGAGAAGCGGTTCGACGCGCTGCAGCTGCTGCAGGCTCAGTTCTCGGCGCCGGAACTCAATGCGGTGCACCGGACGGATCTCGTCGCCTCTCCACTGGATCTGCGGCTCTAAGGCTGGTCCACCTCAAGTCCGCTGGCCTCTGTGACTCAATCGTGCTGCACCGAACGAACCGTTTGCGCGCTGGACGCTGCGAAAATCCATCGGCTGGCGGGTCCTTACAAACAGGAACGCCTTCAAAACTGGTCCATCCGTAGGATAGTGGTGCCTCCTCGAAAAAAGAGTCTTTCGAGTTGGTAACGAGCTTCGCCTTGCCCCACTCGGAGTTCAAAGCTGTCCGTTCCTTTCAGGGCTGGGGGCTGCAGCAAGAGCCACCGAAAAGGATCTTACTGGTAACTTACAAACTTGGGAGCGGTCACTTTTTCAGTAATGCTCGGCATTGCACACGTCGTTCCTAGCAGGCGGCCATTGCTCTGTATGAGCTCGGTGCCGTGCAGTAACATCGGAGACCGCTTCGCCGGTGCAAATCGTAGCTGTGGACGAATGTCAGCCAAGCTTATCGCTTCGCCAGAGCCGGAGCAGAAACGCGCGCCTTTTTTGCGTTCGGTTGTGAAGGGGGGACCGAGCGCGCATTGGCTGAAAAGGGGCAATTGAAGCACGCCCATTGGTAGATCAGATAGCCTTGAAGGCGATACAAATGTTCGGTCCGACGATGGTGTCGAGTTCAGGCCGCAATCCGAAGCGGAGTCCGAGCGCCAATTGCCATTTTTCCCTGGCGGAAAGGACCCACGTAGCTCTCGAGCTCGTACCAACAAAAAGCAGCGAATCCTCTCTATTTTCGAGGCGTAGCGAGTATCTATTACTAGCGCCAGCGTATCTCGAATTCTGATTGTCGAAAGACTGAGAACTTCCGACCACCTTTAGAAGCCAGAAAAGCCCCCACCTCCGCCCCAGCCACTTGCCAACACGACGCCTCCGACCGACAGATGAGCTGGATCGACAAGTACGCCGTGGCCGTGCCGTCCTACCAGGTCACGGACGGCAAAGTCTTTTTCGCACTCAAGCTCACCAAGAACGACGCCCGAGCACCCGTGCCTGCTTCTTCCACCGTCGATGGGGTGTGCACCACCTTGCGCTCGTACTCGCAGTTCCGACGCATGTGGAAGGCGCTGAGAGAACGCGTGAATGAGCCGGCGAGTTTTAAGCACCACCGTCATCTGACGCTCAGTCTCGCGCACAAGTGCCACTGCGCCACAGACCACTGCGAGTTCGACGGACTGTATCCGCTGCTGCGGTCGTTCCCGTTCCCATCGCGCTGCTCGCTGCGCTCCAAACTCACGGGACTCGACCACGCTGCGGTTAACGCGCGTCGTGACGCCCTCGCGGCCTTCGTGACGCTTTTACACGAGTTCTTCGGCACCTTCACCAGTCCGACACTGCGTGAAAAGCTGCAGGACGGCAGCTGTTGCGTGCTCAAGACGTACGCCACCTTTTTGGGCGCCGCCGAGCACTTCCCCACGGATGCATCAGCTGCACTGCACCGCCCGCTCGCCTTGAACGGATGGAGACAGCAATGCGCCGAGCAGATGCTGGGCCAAGAAAAAGATGATGAAGAGGACGGTGGGTTCCAGGACAGCGTGCCTGAACTTAGCGAGGTGCACCTCGTTACTCCACGCGCGGTCGCTCCTCGAATGGAAGAGGACTCGACGCCTTCTCCAAGTAATGAGAAGGACGTAGAGGCCGAACGCGTGACCCTCCCGTCCCTGCAAGTCAAGACTGTGAAGGTCCACACCATGCATTCCTTCATGGAGGAATTTTGCGAACATGTTCTGAGCCAGTTTGCTAACGACATTGATGAATTGCGCTCACCGGAGCTCACACAGACTCGCCGCTGGGAAATCTGTCTGTATGTGGCGTGTCGTATCGGTCACACGTACGCCGTGCAGCTCATTCTGTTCAACTACGCCGACGCCAACACGTCGATGGCCGACGGTTCTTCGTGTCTGCACATTGCTGCCCGCATGGGACGCACAGACATTGTGGCTCTGTTGCTTGACGAGGGTGCAGACGTCAACAAGGCGAACGACGCCGGTGTGACTCCGCTGATCGCGGCATGCCGCAATGGATGCGCCGACATTGTCAAGTTACTACTGGAGGCTGGTGCCAAGGTCTCTGCTTGCAGTAACCGCGGCACGTACGCCCTCCACGCCGCCATCGTCTCGCAGAACATCGAGATCGTGTCGCTACTCGTCGAGCACGGCGCGAACGTGAATGTCATGACAGCTAGTGGCATCACTCCGCTGCACTTTGCAGCCAAGCTGGGGTCGTTGGCGATCTCCGAGTTTCTGCTGCGCCACGACGCCGACCCCGAGAAGCGCACCAAGAACGACAGCGACGCCATGATGATCGCGGAGGCCAACGGCCACGCCACCATCTGCGAGCTGTTCCAGCGGTTCTCAGGTGTTGTCACCAACGAGCACGTGGGGTCGGACTACATGCTCAACATGAGCGAGACCGGCAAGTCCCCGGACATGGTGCGCATGCTCTCGCAGCGGCGCTTGTCCCGAGCCACCGCCTAGAGGAGAGCGAAGTGCAGTTCTCCTGTCAAGGCAAATCCTATCTATATAAGCAGCATGCAGCCAGCTTTTGCTCGATCGAAGAGCAAAGACGGATATGGCCTTACGCCGCGCTATTTATTCATTCTGTAACAGAAGTAATACACCAGACCACACTTGGCAAGAAAGGCAAGTTGAAGTGGATTTTGAGATTGTAGCACGAGGTATTTAGATTGTAGCAGTAGTCACCAAGCTCTGATCAGAAGAAGCGTTTTCCTTGGCGCCTCCGCAGCTATCCAACTGAATCAGGATGGCTACGGCACAGCACGTATAGAAAATCTCAACACTGGACAAGACCGAGAGCGGATTTCCGCGCAGAGTCCGCAGTCATCTAAAAAAAATAGACCCATCAGATCTGACCCGTTTATGGTGTATTTTGGGCCCATTTGCAACCTGAGAAACGGTCTTCGTCCAGAGTCCAAGAAGCCTCGCGTCAATCACTTCCCTTGGGACTCGAGCGCCATGGCGGACAGCGACAGCGACGACGAGCTCATGAGTCGCCTGGTGGGCGGCTTCGCGGCCTCTTCGGGCGAGGACTGCGCCTACTGCGCGACGCCCAACGCGTCGCTGGCCTGCACCATCTGCAACGAAGCGTTTTACTGCAATGAAGTAACAAGTCTCTAGTGCGGAATAAGAATGTAGGAATATTACTAACTGGGGGGGTATGGTATGACTACTTGGGGGATAATTGTAGACGTGCAAGAGGAGACATGCGAGGGCGCACCGCAACCTCTGCATCAAGAGACGCATGGAGAAGGAGGCGGCCAAGGAGGAGGAGGAGTCCGAGTCCGAGTCGGAGGAGGACGACAGCGACTCGGAGAGTGAAGATGTGGGCCATGCGCCTCTTGCTGCAAATATCGGCGTCCCTGGCCTCACGCCGCAGCAGATCAAGAAGCTGCTGGAGCTGGCGACCAAAGCGGACGCCGTCACGACCAGTTCGTCCATTGACAAGCTGCAGAAACAGATTTCCCAGCTCATGGCGGACAGGAAGAACGGAGGAGCGACGAGAGAGAGAGGCGCGTCTGGGGCCAGCTTGAAGCAGATCAAGGCGTTGCAGGAGAAACTGGGCGAGCTGGAGAAGAAGACATTGGCATACGCCGCGCACAGTGGAGGAGCTGTGATGCCCAGGAGCGTGTACACGGCGCTGCTGGTGAAGGACGACCCGGTCTTTCACAGTTATTTCAAGCTGAAGGATTTGGACATGCCGATCGAACAAATCAAGGCGAAAATGGTGGCGGACGGCGTCGATTCGGCACTGCTGGACACGCCCAACGCGGTGTCGCCCAACGACCCTGGTGTACGTACTGAGTGTGAGAGAGATTGTGCTTAATGCGTCGACTTATGCTTTTGGTGTTTCTTTTGCAGCCGGAAAAGGGCGCGTACATCCCAATGACCGTGGCGGACGATCCTGCGTTCAAGAAATACTTCAAGTTGAAGAGCATGGACATGCCTATGGATCAGATCAAGATGAAAATGGAGAGCGACGGCATGGACCCCAAACTTCTGGACAGCCCGAACCAAGTCTCACCGAACGACCCTGGCGTAAGTTTTCACGGCCCAACGGCCGCTTTGTATGGTATTCCTTCGTTATCTCACTGTTCCGCTTCGTTTCCTGCTCCCTGTATGACACAGCCGCCATTGCAAATCTCTTCAGGATTTCCGTCGAACGGAATGGCTCCGCTGTCTCCACCCCAAAGATCCAGTGGGGTCTTCAGCTGGCCCTCAATGTCTGCTCCAGCCCCTGTTGTTCCGTATGAACCACTTCTTGTAAAGAATGATCCAGAATTCAAGAAGTATTTCAAGCTGCGGCAAATGGGAATGCCTGACGAGCAGATCAAGCTGAAAATGAAGGCGGAGAAGATGGACCCCGATCTTCTTGACCGTCCGGATGATGTGTCTCCCAATGACCCTGGCGTGAGTGACTTAGGCTCTGGATCTGATTGCCATCACGGGTTTGTCAATGCTAATATTGAGTTTACTGTTTACTTTGCCAGCCACCTGCTCAAGAGCCAGCCTCCCCGACTGGCCCAGTCTCGATGGAACAGCTCTTTAGCATTTTAATGCAGCACCAACAAATTATCCAGCAAGGTAAGTTCTAGTAGGTGGTGTTGCTGTAGCTTGATTTCGTACTGATGCATTTATTTGTGTGACGAAAACAGTGTCAAATGGCGGTAGCTTGTCCGGTGGCGCGCGTGGTCGTGGAGGCAGCGGTGGTGCTGGAATAGCTGGCATGCTACCCCGATCAGTTGAAGATCAGATGGCGCAAGAGCTAGCTGCTGCTGAAAGTGCCATCGATGACATCTTTGGCGACGAATCCCAGCAGTCAAAGGGTCCTGGCGGAATAAGCATGATCGAGCAGCTCGAAAAGAAAGCACGAAAAGAGAGCAACAAGAAGCTTGTTGAGAACCGCGAGGAAGTCAATCGCTTAGTCGCGGAACTTCTAACTAAGAAGCTGTCAACTGACGAGGAAGCGATTGTTTTCTACAAGACGATCGCCCCGAAGTTGGAGGAATACGGGCTAGCACTCGGAACCGATTCTGTCCAAACCTGGTCTTCTCGCCTGCTCATCAAGAATAAGGATACACGAGACTGGTACTTCTCGGAGCAGGAACGGCTGGATGCCGGCAAGGCGTATGGACGTCTGTGGGCGCTGTCATTTTTGGAACGTGATGCTGGTCAGTTGATCGCAAAGCGAGCGCAAATTCTTAACGCACCAGCCACTATGCGTGCCATTGCCAAGGGCAAACCGGAACTGATTGACAAGTTTACACAACTACTGAAGGACACAGTGAAGCTCAAACACAAGGTATTTAAGAGCGGCTCGTATGCTTCGGAAGTGCGGCAACTGCATGAGTTCAAGATCCCTGAGCGTTTTGAGGAACATGGCGTGGCACTGATCGATTCCACCACAGTACTGGCTGAGGCCTCGATGGATTTGGCGGACGAGGAATTTCGGTCGTTGGAGAATGCGACACGGGCTAAAAAGATCCGAGCATTAGCTGTGGTACACGTCGCCGAGAAGGCAGTCACGTTGGTGGGTATCGTGAAGAAGATTGGTGCCACTGGGATTAACGAACTGCGTCTGCGAGATGTGGAGGCAAACTTAGCAAAGGTCAAAGAAGTGTATTTATCAGGCGAAAAGGAAGAGGAAGAAGAAGACGATGTGCTATAAGGAACGTGGGGTGTCTTCCTTGAACACAGCGGTCGAGAGTATTTACTGCGGTGCATCTTCTACAATAGAAGCCATAAGCATGATACCAATCAAACACTTTACGATCAAAATCAATCTATTCTTCGGCTGAAAGGCCATCGTGTCAATAACAAGCTTTCTAGTGTCGAACCTGGCCGAAGAGCGAGCGGAAAAGCTCGTCCACGTCCATCTCTGGCTTCGGGTAAGGCTCCGGAAACATAAAGTTCTCGAGCTTGGGGTGCACCGTGTAGCGCAACTGGCGGCCCTTACTAGCCTTGCGGTTCACAATTTTCTTCTTCTTGCGATGCGTGCGCCTCACCATGGCGTCCTGGCCAGCGCCACCACTCTCGATAAACTCCTTCAAAAGCTGCTGATAGAAATCCGAGTCGTCGTACATGAGCTCGTCCAACAGGTCTTCGGCTCCATCAGTGGCCTCGGCCTCCGGAACGTCAAGCGGTGCATGTGCCTTTCGTTTGATCCGCTGCGGATCCACGAGCACCGACTCCACCTGAGCAAGAATATCTTGGTTCACAGCCTTGAACCGCTTCGCCTGGCTGTTCTTACTACCTGCTGCCAAGTCGGTCTTGCGCGTGTATGTGTTGAGAATGTCGTTGTACTGAGGAAGAATCGCGCGATTGCTAGCAGTGATCTCCTGCCACAAGTCATCACACGAGCGTTTGCGCTTCTTGGTGGGTGCGTCTGCCGCACTCAACTCCTGGACATTGCACAGCTTGTCCTGCAACTCCGACACGGCGTCAATGCTCTTGTAGAGCTCCGCCAGCACCCCCTCCTTGCTCTTTGCTGCCGTCTCTTCATCCGTCGTTTCTCCGTCCGTCTCAGTTGCTGCGTCCTTCACCGTCGTCAGCAACCGCTTGGCGTAGATTTGCACCTCTAGGCAGCGTTCCCAAATGATCTTCTGGTTCCTCACGTGCTGAGCCTTCTCCACCAACTTCTCACTGTCCTGTGCACCCATGAGTCGTGCCGAGTCCTCCTTCTGGAAGCCGCGGATGAGCATCTCTGCGCTCTTGTCTTCGTCACCACTCTCGTCACTCTCCTCCTCATCTTCCTCCTCTTCTTGCTCTTCTTCTTCTTCTTCTTCCGACGCTCCAAAAGGCTCTGCATCTGACCACTGGGCCATCGCGTCTTCATCTGGAGACTCCATTCCCTCCTCCACCAGGTCCGTGCGCTTCACCACTTTGCCCGCATACTCCTTACTCTCCAGTAGCCCCGCGTCCCAGTTCTTCACACGCAGAGCCGACGCCTGTTCGCGTCGTTTGCCGCCTTGACGTTCCGCCTGCAGTCGCTGCTTCCGAGACGAGCGCAACTGCGTCAACTCCTGCGCGCCACCATCGGACTCCGATGCGGCGTCAGCGTGCAGCACCGCGCGCGTGCCGTCGTCAAAGTCCTCGGCCTCGTCGATGTTGAACTCGTCGCGTGCCATGTCCGTCTCGAGCGTCCTCCGCCAGGCGATAGCCAAGTGCGTTGGTGCTGGCGGCTGAACACATTTTCCACCAATGACAGCAGCTGCCGATTTTCAGCGAATCACAGTCGCGTATCCGTCCACACCACTCAAACCTTAGAAGCTTACCGTGAACGACGTCCTTTGATATTTGGTATTGTGTCTCTTACAGTGCCGTTTTGAAGTATCAGATGCTGAGTCCAGAGTCTGGAAGTTGCCATGACGACGAAGGTGCCGCTGGCGCTCCTGGCGCTCTACTTCCTGCACGCCTTCTCGCAGACGTTCCCCATGACGGCGTACGGCGAGTGGCTCTTCGACGTCATCCACATGCCGCCAGCCACCACGACGCTCTATTACTCCGTCACTTTCTTCCCCTGGAACCTCAAGCCTCTCTACGGCCTCATCTCCGACTGCTTCCCGCTCTTCGGGTACCGCCGCAAGTCGTACATCATGTTGTGCGAAGCCTTTGCAGCAATTTCATTGGTGCTCACAGCCACGTACGTGCACTCGATCGCTGGAGCGTTCGTCGTCAAGCTGCTGGACGCCGTGGCCGAAGCTTTCGCGCAGATTATGCTCGGCATTTTCCTAGTGAACTTGACGACGGGAGACGCCACCAGCAGAAGCAGCGCACACGTGCAATCACTGGCCAATGGCACGAAGAACGTGGCGTCCATTGTGGCGCTCTTCCTGGGCATCCCAGTGTATCGAGACAAGAGTATCAAGCCCCAGCAGGTCATTGGGTGGACCAGTTTACTGCCATTGACGGCGGCGGGACTGTGTCTCGTTGGGTTGAAGGAGAAACCTGTGAGTGAACTGCAAGATCGAGAAATGGAGCGCAGTCAGGTGGAGGATGAAAGCGAGCTGATCTCGTGGTGGCTGCCGTTCAAGCGCGACCTCCAGCGCAAATGGGAACTCATGCGGCCGGTGCTGCCGCCCATGCTCTTCTTCTTTCTGTGCAATGCACTGCCAGATGATGGAATGGTATGGTACCAGTACACGTTCTCGCTCCTAAAAGACGAGCGCGAGTGCTTGCAGTACATGTCCCTGGCTGGCATGATCGGACGCTTCCTATCGTGTCTGTCGTACGCCAAGTGGTGCACCAACCGCGGCGTTAGAAGCGTGTTTTTCATATCTACGGTGTGCTCCGTTGCTGCTGGTTTGCCGCGGATACTGCTAGCCCCGCCTGTTGTGCAGCTTCCGGTCTCAGTGTGTACATTTGGTACGGCGGAATCTTTCATCACTTCGTTCACGTCCGAGTTCGCACTGTTGCAGCTACTGGTAGTGGCCACGTACTACTGCCCTTCCAACTCCGATATCCAAGGACTGACGTACGCATTGTACCTTTCATTCATGGACTTTGGCGGTGTCGTGTCCGGGATACTTTCATCTTTTTTGGTGTCTGCCTTGGGCATTGTGCCCGACCCAACCACGAAGGTTGTAGACTGGAGTCACTTGTGGTTGGTCGTGGTCATAGCATCCGTCGGCCAGTTGCTCGTCTTGGCATTCCTGTGCGTGTTGCCCGAGAAAGTTGACACCTCAGAAAACACAATGGCGGCAGGAGGATCTGTGAAGCACAAGTCAGTCACGATGCTGTCGGATGAACCCGAGAAGCAACCACTGCTCTCGGAGCCAGAAGCATTTGCCGATGTGCGAGTGTGAACGAGTACAAGGGCATTTAATTAAACAACAAGTCTAAAATGAAAAATGAATCAATCCTAATATCATAAACTCACGCGCAGCGGATGTTGCAATTGAAAGGAAGATCATCACTAAAGACACATGCAAGAACATTTCACTGAAGATAATAAGAAGACCGAGCTGTTTTGATGCGCGATGTATTGTGTTCCAACTTTCCGCAAAAGACCTTATGGAGTGCCCACCCTCTCAACAACGAGTCAGTCAAGAGAGCTGGCCAGCATGTGTCGACGCGAACGACACTTACTTCTTCTCCTTCTTGTCGGCCAGACGCTTGGCCTGCTTGCCGAAGATGCGCTTGTCGGCGCGGGCCACACGCAGCTGCGTGAAGACACTCTTCTCCTTCATCTCGGGCGTAATGACGGCGGTGATCGACTTGACGCTCGAGCGGGTGATCGGGAGGATCGGGCCCGTGTGCTGCACGGCGTTCTTGGTCTCCTCGGGAGCCGAGTCGCCGTTCTTGGGCTTGTTCAGGCTCTTGCGCGGGAACACCACAAGCTTGGCCTTGTAGGCCTTGAGGCGGTGCACGTTGGCCTGGAGGGACTCCACCGACTTGTTGGTGCGACGGAAGTCCACGGCAATGCCAATGCTGATGGCCTGCTTGCGGTTGATGCCAGCCTCCTTCAGCTCATCCAGCGTGAAGCCCTTGCCAGCACGGACCTTGGAGCCGTACTTGATCGTGGGGCAGTGCACAGCGGGGCGCAGCAGACCAGCGGCCGGACGCGGGGCGACGGCAGCAGCCTTGGCCTTACGTCTGAGACGACGGGTCTTCTTCTTGGCAGCCTGTTAAGAGGTCACATCAAATGGTGTGCATTGCATCAGTACGGCGTTTCTCTATACGCTGAAGCAGCCACACGCCCGTGTGTGGATTGGTAGGATCTCTGTCGTTCTGAGATCCGTCTCCTGTCTGTCTCCTCTCGTAGTCGACCTGTTTGCTTATCACGTGGGCGTGTGGTGCATCTGTCGTTGCTGAGCTGTAAACTGTTCTCTTACCTGGTCGAACCAAGTCTTGATTCGGGACTCCCAGTACTTGTGGAAGTGGCCGTTGGGGATGACGTTGTTGTGCTTCACCATCTTGAACTACACAGAGAGAGAGGAAGGCGTAAGTCTGTGACCTCCATTGCCATCGCCTACAGTCGGGGGAAGAATTACCTTCGCGCGAAGTTACTCAGAAAGTTGCGGGCAATTTGGAACTTGGAGCCCAACAAACGCCAGCGGAGCCAGCGCCCGGAGAATTGGTGGTTCCCCAACGCGCAAGGGTCTCCAGTCCTCGCACTCACTTGGACTCACTATACCCCCGCTGCCACAGCCAATCAGATCGCAGCTAGAGCCGTCGGGAGGTCTACATTAGGAACTGTTTTCCTGAACTAGGATTCGGTCATAAGGTGGACCACACAGCGGTCAGATGCACCGGCGTGGTACATGGTACCACAGCGGCACCTCCCCCTACCGGTACTGTAGTAAAAGCTTCCCAACCAGCCTCAGCAGACGACTCCTGCTCGCTTGGACGCAGCGGCTCTCGGGACGACGTGGCCATGTTCAGCTCCGGCAGTGCGTTCTCCGTTCTCTTCTCTTGTTTCTCCGCCTTCTTGCGCTCCCATTGGCTGCGTGGTTGCCGAGTTCTAAGCTGATACATTTTGTCTATTCGTGCAGATCGAGGCGGCAGCTTCGGAGGCTTCGCGGCGCCTCAGGGCAGTAACCCATTCGGTCAACACTCAGGTACGAAGGTTACTCGGTTACATCTGCACTCCAGTCTGCTCTGCTCGTGGTTCCTGTGCGTCTCCAGGCGCGTTTAGGTATTGATCTGTGCCCTTGGTGTGTCCAGGATCTTCAAATCCGTTCCAGGCCAACGCTCCAGCGGCCAAAACCGCCTTTGGGCAGAGCTCCGGCTTTGGAAATCAGCCGCCACTGCCTCCTGGGGGAGGTTTTCAGCCTCCATTGCCTCCTGGAGGACTGGCGGGAGCTCCGTCGGGGTTTGGCCAAGCATCCACACATGGGAACCCGTTCGGACCGAAGAAAAGTAACAAGAAAAACACACAGAACAATTCAGGAACGACATTTGGAGGAGCGCCGTTTGGACAGTCGCCTTCTTCCACGTCGGCGGGTGCACACACAATGTTCGGATTTGCGTCGACCGCAGGTGGAAAGCCCAAGAATCAAGGTACTGGGTTCGGAGGAAACGCGCAACAGACGTCATTTGGTAAGAATGGAGCGACTTCTTTCGGTGGGAACAACGCAACGTTTGGAAGAAACGACAATGGATTTAGTGGAGGTGGAACAGCTTATAGTGGAAATGACAGTGGATTTGGCGGAGGGCAAAATGGGTTTGGAGCACCGACGCCCAAGCGTGGACAGGGATCTTTCGCGCAGGACTCGAATGGATTTGGGGCGGGCAGTGCAGCAGCGCCGGCACCTTTGTCGTCGCCGGGAACATCGTTTGGAAACCAAGCATCCGGTGTTAGAGTGAGGAAGAAGCAAATTACTCCAAATGCTGCAGCTTCCTCGCGATCGGCCAATCCTTTTGCAGGCGCAGGTAATGGCGACAGCGCATCTAACGCCCCAACGATTCATACAGCATTTGGTGGAGCTGCGGGTCATAACAATTCTCGGTCTCCTGGGTTTGGTAAGCCCTCTCCTGCTGGCAGACCCCCTGCTACTACATTCGGTGGTGCAGCCGATAAGAGGAGACAGTCCACACCAAAGTTTGGTTCAGACATGCCCACGAGAGGATTTGGCAATTCAGACAAGATGGCGTCAATGGAAGCGCGAATGGGTGGCGCAAAGAAATCACCATTTGGCAAGGGTAAACAAGCCCAAGAATTTGGTGTTTCAGGAGATCAAGATGTTAATCCTTTCGGTGGACAGCAGTCGAAGTCCAGCCAAAAAAATTCTGCTGGAGACAACGCTTTCAGTGGTGCTGCAGCGCCGAAGGTAAGCCCTACCAATGACAAGCATGGGAAGCAGCGACAAGCTCGGTTAATGAAGAAAGCTCCGACTACCAGTGATGAAGAAACTTCATATGCCCCCATGCCCCCTTCGACGTCAGCCGAAGACAGCAACACCAAAGCACAACTGTCCGCGGCTACAAATCTGAATGGGCTTTGCGCTGACATGTGTAGTCCAGCCGAACGGGAACTGCACATTCGTGTGGATGAACTGAGTGTTTTTGAAAAGTGCTTCCCACACCAGCCGGGAACTGAACGGGGGAGGATTATCAAGCGTTTCCAACGCAGCTCAGCTGATCACAAGCTCGATATTCCAGAGGAGATTCGACCTCCTGGAGTTCTTCGACGAACTCAACTTTACATCGAGCAGGAAATCATGGATTTGGAGCAGTGTGGTGAGGATCCACGTTTTCAGCAGCCCCGAGTTCCGGAGCCGATCGAGCTGTATAACTTCTGCTGGGATCGCTTTCGAATGATTCGAAAAGACTTTGTGCTGCAAAATTACCGTGGCGCTGGGGGTCGTGTACATCCTATTGCTCTTGATATTCACGAACGTATTGCCCGATATCACGTACTCAGTGAGCACGAACTTATCGAGACCCCGAGCTTCGTGGCGCAGCAGAACATGGAGCAGCTTGGTCAAACTCTCAAATCGCTGAACGAGTTGTATGATGAAAGTCACAAGGTGGGAGATCCTGCTTACTTGAGTCCATTCGAGGCTGAATGTCGTGCGTATTTTATTTTATGTACGCTCGACAATGGTCGGGGAATGGATGTGCTGAAGTATGTGAAGGATCTCCCGCATCATATTCTGGAGAGCCCCCACATCAAGTTTGCGATGCGCGTATTTGTTGCTCGGCACACGGGTGATTACTTCCAGTTTTTCTCGCTCCTTCGTCAGGCAACCTACCTACAGTCGTGTTTACTGTTTCGGTACATCCCAAATGTCCGTTCATCGGCGCTGCTTCGAATGAATCGGTCTTATCGTGGCCAGAGCTACCCTCTTGAAGATTTGGTTGACCTGCTGTGCTTTGATGATATGGAGCACGCCTATTCGGTATGCCAAGAACATCAATTGATAATATCTGGAAGGCCTGGTAGTGGTGACGACAGCGAAGCAATTGTGAAGTTCGGCGGTGATTTCGAGACAGGTACATTGATGGTAATAGCCTTGCAGTTGATAGTGCATATGCTCATTACTGTTTGATGGCTCCGGTTGCAGATGCTCAATTGCGGCGGAATAATACACCCCTCAAGATTCGAAGCTCCAAGATTTACGTTGGAATGAAGCAAGGGTACGCATGGTTCAATGTGGAAATAGTGCTGCATGGTTTCTTATCGATAGTCTCTATGTGTGCAGCAACTACCTTCGACGTGATATCTGCCGTGGTGTGACTGAATACGCTCGTGACGAATACCCTGCATTAAGCAAGCTGATTCAAGACACCGAACGAGAGGAGCAGACAAGGCTATATCCAAATCGGCCAGCGTACGAAGACGACTACTCGTATTTTGTTGATTACAATGAAGGAGCACCGGTCGCTCCTCCGGCGAGTGCTCAACCGACGCCTTCACGCACCTCTGCGAGCTTCGATAATACCCCGGGAGCGATCGATCAGAAAAAGCATGATTTGGACATGATTGCGCAGAGGAAATGGGAGATTGAACAGAAGAAGCAAGCTATGCTAGAACGGATGCGAGAACTCGAGAAAGCAAAGGAGGAGAAGGTGCGCGAAGAGCACGCCAAAAAGACTGCCGTCGAGCAAGCTGCTCAGCGTGAAGAGCAAGCGAAAAGGGAAGCTGCTGCTCACGCTCAAGCTGAAAAGCAGGCCGAAGAAGCGAAGCGGCAGCAAGAACAACTAGAAGCTCAGTTGCGGGAGCAAAGGAAGCAGCGTGACCTTGAAGAGCAGCGAAGACGTGCCGAGGAAGCTGCGCGTGAGGCAGAACGGCAAAGGCTTGAAGCCATACAAAGGGCGGAAGCACTTAGGATAAAGGCTGCTGAGGAAGAGCGGCGCAGGCAAGAGGAGAAGCGACAAGAAGAACTTCGACAAAAGGCAGCTGAGGAACAAGAGCGACGTCGGCAACAAAATCTTGCGGAGGCGCGAGCACGCCAGGAACGGGAGGCGCTACTTGAAGCCCAGCGACAAGCGCAATTGGCGAAGGAGCGGGCCGAAAGGAAGCGGGTGCATCGTGCTGAAAAGCAGAGATTAGCCGTTCTGAAACTAAAACTGCACCTCTGGAAGAAGTACGCACAAGCTTCACGCAATGGCCCTGGGCCGGTTACTATTGATGCAACAAAGCTTCGGCTTGTTCGACCGCATCAAAAGGCTAAAGACAGTGTGCGGTGGTTGTTCGGAGAAAATCATGGCGGGCCCATTGGTACGAAGCGCCTAAAGCCAGCATTTATGTCTGAAGTGGGTTCACCGCTCTCAGACGCGGAGGTATCGTCACTTTGGAGCCCTGAAGACATCGTAGGACTGGTAGGTGCTCCACTTCGCCGGGTGAATCCTGGGGTATCCTCATTTGCGTGGAAACTGGTGATAGCGGATCTGCTTGATGGAGCTTCTTCATCGTTTGGCTTGTGGTGTGCGGTCAAGGCTGGGGCACAAGATGTTTCGACACCTCAGCATGACTGTCATCGCATTTTTCAGTCCACCCGTGGCGCGACGCAGGGTGTTGCTGTGTGTTGCCGGTATCTTGATTCAACATTTACTCAGAGAAATGGTCGTGAAGAACAAAGATTGAAGCTCGCAGCGACCTCAGCGATCCTACTTCCGGTTGATCTGAGTACGTTACAGCAAGCCGACAACGTGTTTAGCTGGGAGCAGCGTGTGGGTGGTCTGCTATCGTCGTGGACACCAGGTTGCTGTGCGACTGTGCTCGCATTTGCTTCGTCCGAAATTCAGTCCTCACGCTCTCCCCTCACGAGTACGCTCGAGAGCTGTGTCGAACGAGTGCAAAACCGATTCGTCTCGCAGTCGGTCCATATTAGCATCGAGTTTGTGGATGGTGGTGAGCTGCTTCCGCAGATGTTTCGGAAAACTGTTTCCAATATTGCAGCTCTGTCTCCTCCCGTCCGTCGTTTCAAGAGCATCGGGGTCAGAGAACTTCTGGAAAATAGTGTCAAATCTATGATGAACCAGTACGAGCCGTCGGTGGGCATTCAGAGCCACATTTGCGCAATTTTCCCGCGTGTGCGTGAAGATATTTTATCGTCTGGGGTCATGGATCTTGCGTATCCACCGCCCGAGCTGCGGCGTGTTGTCGTGGAGCCCCCGCACGGTTGGAACTCGCTCGAGAAGCAACATGAAATTAGAACGGTCCTTACGGCGCTGGAAGTGACTCACATCGCAGTTGAGGTCTCTGCAGTACAGCGCAACCAATTCTGTGACGCCTACTTCAACAAGGTGGTAGTCTTCATCGATCAGCTGTTCACATCGTATCCAGCCTCCACTGCAGTGTCGACGTACGAGCTCAAGAAGCGGATTTACAGCTTACTGCTCCCAGTGCATGAACGGCTGGTGCAGAGCGTGGATGGAAGCGCCGATCAAATTACTCCGCAGGATGCTGACGTGCTGTTACCGTGGCGGAAGATTTTTGAGGAAGTCTACGAGACGTTTTTCGAGACATTGAGCGATATTACTATCTACTACCCAGCGGATTGGCGAGGGTTAGGATCAAGTGGTGCCAGCCTGGTGGACGCTGCACGTGCGTCACCGCCGTTGCAACTCGTCGCCTCGAGCCAGTGCCCCAAGCGCGACCGCGTCATCGCGAAGCAGCCCGCGAAGGTCTCCGTGCAGAGCATTAGGAAGAGCTTTGGGAGCGCGTCTGCAAACCCAAGTTTGAGCCTGGAGGACGACCCACTCCAGAAGTACCGCGCTGTGGGTGAGATGAAGCGTCTTCGGATCGAGATCGAGAAGGAGCGAGCTGCCACATCGCAGTTCCAGCGCATGCTCCGTCAGGCGCTCAATCGATGGGACGATTAGATCTGCAATGTCTACACCAAGTACGTGTTTTAGGTAGAGAGAGACATCGAATGGCAATACACGAAATGCACTTCAACTTGTCCAGCGTAACTTCAGAAGAAGTAACGATATGAAGTAAAGGTGTGTACCAAACACCAAGTTCCTGCAAAGTTCAACTTTACCCAGAAGCTACACATTCTCATCGCTGCTCATACTCATGGGGCTGTGCGAGCTGCCGAGCGAGCTGCTGGCGGCGACGCTGCAGTTCGCGGACCACGCGTCGCTGCTGCAGCTGGAGGCTGTGAACCGCCGCGTGCGGGAGACCATCGCGCGCTGTGGTGGGCTCTGAAACTCTCGTTTAAACGTTTTTTTCCCTCTCAAATTCCTCACTTAACGTCGCTTCTTGACAGACACGTGGCAGATTTTGGCGAGACGCATGGCGCTATACGCAATTGACTGCGCCACTCGAAGCTCTGCGGACTGGAAGCGCCTGGCGCTGCTGACGAGGAGTCCCGTGGGGGAGGAACTCTCCGTGTTACGTCGTGTGCGAGGTATTTACAAGTTAAAAGAGACTGGGGAAGCCAAGAACTGACGTGTACTTTGCCTTTGATGGGCGTAGAGTGTTCGTCGGTGGACCACTCGAATGAATCGGCGGAGAACACGCTGACGAGGTCGCACTGTGGCATTGGCGTGGCTTTGTTGTCCAATACGGTGGTGGCAGATGACCCCATGGCTTTTGAGGCCATCGCCAAGAGACTGCAGCTGGAGTGCGGATGTGCGAGAGGTCGGCCGTGCTACTGGAGCAGGTGGGAATAGTGAGGAAGGTCTGGATGGTTGAGTTATTTAGGAGACTGACTGGTGGTTGGTGTGTTGCAAGTGCTTCGACGTGGGGCTATGCGACGACAGATTATCTCGACTACACTTTGTGGGAGAACTGTATGGTGAACAGCGTACAGATCGTCCCGTACAGAGTGTTCTGGTACCCTGGCAGTCCAACGTACTCGCCCAAGCGGTTATCGTTCGCACTCTTCGAGTTGGGGGCTGACGGGGAGATCGGCACGCTGGTCTACGAGTCCATGGTGTTCAATATCGTTAAGGACATGAAGGTGCGGAAATGTTTTTTTCTAGGTGATGTGGCAATCGATAAGCTCACCTCTACGTTCGCTATGCAGATGCAAACCTTCGACCTGCCTTCCCGAGTATTTCTGTCTCGAGGCATTCTGCGAGTGAATTTGTTCGACCGACAGGAAGATATTGGGCTGGATGTCGCCCGGTGGATGCAGGAGAACAACCTGCCTCCGTATTATACGTGTTTGAGTTATGTAGGTGCCACGGGGCTGCTCGAGTCCGGGACATCACTGGAGTAGGTTAGATAAATGCGGGGTATATGTATAGTTATAGTGGTTACGTTTCCTCGGTCGGTTGTTGCTACAGGCTCTTCACTTTGCTGCTTGCACCAAGAAATCGCTGAGACTGCATTCGTCTCTACACAATGCAATATGATCTGGGAAACAACGCGCGTGGATACGAAGGCGTCGCTGTGACAGATACCAAGTCGAGTTCAAGAGGATGTGAGATGCAGCCGCAGTCGTCACCCGTGATCGAATTGGAGCACACCATCGGATTCTCCGCCGTGCCAAACGCAATTCACTACCACCCATCGGGTCGCGAGTACGTGTATCCCGCAGGTGGTTCAGTGCTGCTTGCATCCTTTCAAGATGCACACAGCCAGCTCTTCTTACGCGGCCATGAGGGCAACGTGAGTTGTATCGCCATGTCACCATCCGGGAGAATTCTAGCTTCGGGTGAGCGTGGCAGGCGTGCAGATGTCTTGGTATGGGACTATTCAGCCCGGAGACTCGCGTTTCGACTGTCCGAACACGACGCAGGGATTGCTGCACTTGCCTTTTCGGACGACGAGCGATTGTTATGCTCCGTTGGCGTTCCTGAGGACGGGCCTCGGTTGTACATTTGGGACGTCCTAACTGGAAACATTTGTGCAACGCACCAGAAAATGTCAAACATCGTCACCGCAGTTGCATTCGGAGGCATGGCGCGGGATGTGAAGCGCCGAGACACCGCCAACTACCAATTTGCCACTGTCGGGCACCGATTGCTGCAGATCTGGATCCTCAATCCAGTCACGGGTGAACTCATGCAGCAGAAAATTGAGCAGACACTCGTTCGGGATTACACTTGCGTACAGTTTTCTCCAGACCGCGAGACCCTCGTTGCTGGCAGCTCAAGTGGCGATTTTTGCGTTGTTGGCGTGAAAACGCGGCAACTATTCAAGGTCGTTCCAGCATGCTCCTGCGGAGTGAACTCCATCCTGTATTTTGATAGTGGTGTCCTCGTCGGCGGTGGAGATGGCAGTGTCTTGCACTACGGTCACGATTTCGTGGATACCTGCCATGTTGGACTTGACAGTGGAGTCGTTGGCTTGACTTTGAATGCAGCACAAAATGAGGTTGTTTCTTGCACTCAAGGCGGGGGCATATACATTGTTCGTCTCGCATTTGGCACCACTCAACGTAGCCTCCAAGCTAGATTGCTGTCCGAAAACCACTCAAACGCTGTTGTGCAAATAGCGTATGCGCCGGGCGTGTCCGACCGATTCGCCACAATTTCCCGGGACTGCACTATTCGTGTTTGGGATGCTTCTGACTACTCGGTGGCCACCCGCTGTATGGTTGGAGATGCTGGAGCACCGACATCTCTGCAGTATTCTCTGGATGTCCTTCTCTCGGGCTGGACTGATGGTTGCATCCGTTCTCATAGCAGCGACTCGGGCGATCTGGCCTGGTCCATTGATAATGCCCACACAGGTGGTGTCACCGCTCTCGTCATGAGTCACAATCAGCGCTTCATTGTTTCTGCTGGCGTCGGTGGAGAAGTGCGCGTGTGGGATATTCGCAAGCGTGACTTGATCTCACATCTCAAAGAGCACTCGATGACAGTCACAAGTCTGGCACTCTATCGTGATGATCTGCACGTGATTTCCTGCAGTCGAGATCGTAGTTTGCTCTGCTGGGACCTACGCAATGAACGTAGAATCTCAAGCCACATCCAACGCATGGGTGGAATCAACACGGTATCGCTGTCTGCTGACCAGCGCCTAGTACTGAGTGCTGGCCAGGAAAAACGCATTTCTTACTGGGATCTGCGCATCGACACACCAGTGACCGTGATCCAGAAAGCGCACGACGAAGAAGCGACTTGCATTGCTGTAGCGCACAACCTCGAAGTGTTTGCCACAGGTGGGAACGACCGACTCGTAAAACTCTGGGACTACAACACCAACCAGTTGATCATGGACGGTGTGGGTCACTCTGGCAATGTTCGGGGCCTGGCCTTCAGCCCAGACGATCGACAGCTCATTTCTGTTGGTGACGATGGTTGCGTTTTCGTCTGGAACCTGTACACAGAGCACTAACACGCATCAATCTCACCAACACGCTTTCATATTTGCCATTTCTATTGAGTAACAACAAACACGACGCAGATAAGTCAGTCTCCGGCATTGGACTCCAACCCCGATCAAAAGGTATCACTCTCTAGTGCTGCTCGTGCTCCTTCAGGTAGCTGTAGAGCAGCTGGACACCAAAACCCGTAGCACCCTTGGGGAAGTACGACTTGGCAGCGCTGTAGTTTGACGGTCCAGCAATGTCAAGGTGTGCCCAGTCAACGCCCTCGTACACGAACTGCTGCAGGAAAGCCGCCGCCGTGGACGCACCGCCATAGCGACCGCGACCAGTGCTGCGGGAATCGGACTGCGTACCCTTGAGAGCCGCCGAGTGCTCGGGGAGGATCGGCAGGCGCCAGCAGCGCTCGTGGCAATCCGTACCCGCTTCCTGCAGCTTCTTGGCCAGGTCATCCGAGTTGGAGAACAGACCAGCGCAGTGCTCGCCAAGCGCGATCATGCACGCACCAGTCAGAGTAGCCACGTCGATCACCTTCTTGGGCTTGTACTCCTTCTGCACGTAGGACATCGCGTCACCGAGGACCAAACGACCCTCAGCATCGGTGTTGTTGTTCTCCACGGTGATACCCTTGTGCGACTTGACAATCGTAAGTGGTTTCACGGCCTTCGATCCGATAGCATTCTCGGCCAGAGCAAGGGCACACACGATGTTCACCTTGAGACCCTGGCGCGATGCAGCACGGACAGCTCCCAGCACAGCAGCCGAACCACACATGTCCGTGTGCATGTCTTCGATAGAGCCCGTAGGCTTAAGGTTCAGACCTCCCGTGTCGAACGTGATGCCCTTACCCACCAGCGCAACCTTCTCGTCCGAATCGGGGTTGCCACGGTACTCGAGGATAACCAGACGAGGAGGGCAGACGCCAGCCTGACCCACGCTCAGGAACATGTTCATGCCCTCCTTCTCCAGATCCTCCTGCTGCAGCACGCGCACCGACATGTTCGGGAGCTCCGCCGAAGCACGCGCGACCTTTTCCATGAACGCCGGGTTCACAATGTGCGAGCGCTCGTTGCCTGCAACAACATCACCAAGTCAGCTCTCAGTTATCGAACCCAACCCCACTCTCTCAATCGCACCGAGGTTGCGTGCGAAGATGGTCTCCTCGCCCACCGTCACCTGCTCCGCCACATTCTGCCACCACATCCACCACATGAGTCTTCACATCATCCACCTGCAACAAACTCCTCTCGTCACCTTCTGGAATTCAGCCGACGCGTCCAAGTAAATCTGCTCGAACGGCAGACGCAGTTTACTGTCTCCGTAGCTGTCCTTGACGTCCGTCAGGTACTGATCGAACTGGTAGTTGGACAGCATCGAAGCCTGCGACAAGAGCTCCACCACTCGAGCAGCGTCCACCTTCCCTCCCTCCAAATTGGGCACCTGCACCACGACGCTCGTGGCGCGTTTGGCCTTCAGAGCGCTCAACGCGCTGTGCGTGGCGTCTCTCAGCACGTTGGGCGTGACTTTCTCTGCGTCTCCGAGTCCCACGAGCAGCACGCGCTGGTCCTTGAGCTCTGCGTCGTCCACACTTGGGTACAGGAACATTTTCTCCTGCGGCTTGGCCTGGAAGTCGCGCAGAGCGGCGGCAGACACGGGGAACGGCAGCGACTTGGCGAGCTCCGACGCGGCGGCGCGAGACACGAACACGACGCGCGTGGGCGGCAGCGGCGCGCGCTTGTCCAGCAGCGACACGCGGCCCTGGACGCGCTGCTGCACCAGGCGGTGAGCGGACGAGGAGCTGAAGAAGCGACGCAGCATGACGACGGATACTATGGGAATGTGGGGCTCATGGCTGACGTGGTGTTAGCACACGTAACTGCTATAATAACAGCTGATAACAAACACGCTGCTATGATAACAGTTGGTATTAATACCCGCTACCAAAGTAAATGCGAGTCCTAAATCCATGTTAGTAAGTAAATCCGCGTGCTAAATCCGAGTGCTGCCAGGCAGAAATGGAGGCGCTCTCGGTGGCGTCTTGTGACGCTGCAGACGGCTCCAGTCCGCGACCAGCGCTTGCATCTGCTTCTCTGCTCTTCTCTCTGCAGTTCTACGTGGACCGCGTGTCGCTCGCCTCCGTCTGCGCCTCTCCAGAGCCCGAGAACGCGCTGTTACTAGGGTTCCAACTGCTGCAGTACGAGATCGTCCTGTTCGACGCGTCTCTGTCTGCTTCTGAGGCCGCCAACGCGCCTTCCAAAGGCTCCGTGACGAGCCTGAAGCACGGCAAGTCCTGTCTCTTCGAAGCGGACCCCCAAGCGCTCGTCCACGACATCCAACAGGACGCCGAGGCGCCGCTGACGCTCTTGCTGCTGCTGCAGGAGCACGGGAGGGCTCGGCTACGAGCCTTTGCAGCGGTGCCGCTGTCTCTCCACGTGGGACTTTTAGACAACGACGTGGTGAGCAGCAGACTGCTGCGTGTCTGTGAGTGGGCGAGCTTCAGCGGCTCGTGGGAGCTCCGAGACCATCGCAACGATCTCGTGGGGCACGTGACTGGAGCTGTGACGCTCTCGTGTCTTGGAAAAGCATTAGCTCCACATCTGACAAAGGCTCTCGGCGTGCAGGTGACCAGGTCGCAGCCCTCGAGTCCTCGGGTGGACAGTGGAGCAGAGGAGACAAAGCAGCAGACGCAGAGGCCAGCGACTGCAGTGGAGGCAGTAGAAGACGAAGACAAGAGCGGTGAGCAAGAGAAAAAGGTGGAGAAGGTGGACTCAAGTGTGCAGTGCGATGAGGGCTTGCTGGTTCAAGATGATGCGAAGAAGCCTCTTACCTCTTTGTTATCAAGAGACAGCAGTAAAGCTGGTGCTTTCCGGATAGACGCACAGGTGCCCACGCCCAAGAGCTCGAACATGCAAGGCAAAATGATTTACTACAAGAGGGACAAGCGCGCTGCTAGTCCACCACGCATGCGTCATCGCTCCAGCCGCGAGTCAAATTCGCTTCACAAAGCACCAGAGGCTGCTATCAAGAGCGAGTTGTTGTTCCCGCGAGAGCTGCCACCGCCGCTTTTCTTCCAGAAAGGAGCCATGTCGTAGGCGAATGCAATGACTGACAAGGGATCAAGTAACCGCCCGGGTGGTGGAGGGACGCGACGACGCTTCAAGGCGATCGCGATCCTTGCCAATGGCCGGCTCAGAAGAGAACAAGACAGCGAACGCACAAGTGAAGACGCAACTGGAGGAGAGAAGAACCGCGTCAGTGTCAAGAAGACAGCAGTCGCTAGGAAGAAATTTACCTCGCCTTATTGCCGCCATCTTCCCGCGATGAGTGACCAACGCTACATCAAGGAGGGATGGCTCATGAAGCGCAGCCGATCGGGCAGGGTCGTGTCAAACTGGCGGCGAAGGTACTTCCGCTTGACGCGCACCGAGCTGCTGTACTACAAAACGCCGCAAGACTCGGCGCCGCGACGACGCTACGAACTCACGCTGGATACCAGCGTGCTGCGGACAAATGACCAGGGATACCCTCTGTGCATCGTGTTCCAGCCTGCACCTGGCCAAGCGAGCTTCTACATGCAAGCAGAGAATGAAGTGGAGAAAGATGAGTGGATCACAGCTATCTACAACGCCTACCGCCGGACGCCGGATGTAGCTCAGCAAACTTTCCCTTCGGAGATGCCAAAGACGGAGTCTGCTCCTTCGATAGGACCGACGCCTCCTCAGCCACCTCCTTCTCCTGCCGCACCTTCGCGGATATTGCTGAAGCTTGTTGTGGAGGAGGCTCGTAAGCTTAAAGCTGCAGATTTCAACGGTAAGAGTGACCCGTACTGCATCGTGAAGCTGGTGGGCAAAGATGGACAGATCATCGACGTTGAAGAGAAACGCACCGAGGTGATCCCGGCAACGCTAGAGCCGGTATGGAGGAAGCCGTTCGAGGTTGGCCGAGTCGTGGACCTGAACTCAGTGAAGGCGATTCGCTTTGACCTGTTCGATCACGATACATTCAAGCGCCACGACAGTTTGGGATCAGTCCAGGTGCCCTTTTCGAGGTTTCGCATGTCACCAGCAAGCACAGCCCAGTCGGAGCCGATCGATGACTGGTTTCGTGTTGAACCGCCGAAGAAGTCCGGTCTTTCATCGTCCCCTCGGCGCAATGATACCCGAGAAAAAGAACACGTCGTGAAAGATTGGGGAGAGCTTCGAGTTCAGATGAGCATATCCGGACCCAATCTTGTTGATTTTTTTCACAGCTCGGAATTGGCGTTTGTCCCGTCAAGTCCTGTGGCCACGGCTAGTAGCGAGCACACAGATAATCGCTTGGAACTGACTGTTATAGCTGCGAGAGACTTGATCAGCGCAGACCTCAACAACTCGTCGGATCCTTACTGCGAACTTTCCTTGCTAGATGATCACGGAAGACCCATACCAGGCGAATACGCCACAACGGCTATCATGCATCGGACACGTAACCCAGCTTGGGCTGACGAGCACCACGTGTTTGGGTTAATCTGCCACATTGAGAAAGCTGCCAGTCTCAAAATACGAGTTGTCGATTTCGACAAATCCAATCGAAATGACCCGCTGGGGTTTGTTCTTATTGGTCTGGATCAGCTCTCGGCTCACAAGTGGACAGAGTGGCACGCACTGCAACCTGAAGAAGGCATGTCTGTTCGCGAAAACCTTGGTGAGATTCAACTAAAAATCTGGTTGATTGGTGAGCGACGTGGAGAGCATGCTCGTCAGTTGAAAATCGAGAAGGAGCTGAATTCAAAAAGGCACAGCATCTCTGTTGAACAGCTCGAGTTGGAAAACGCCCAGTTTCAGCTGTACGATGCTGCTTGTAAACTCGATGGTGCACGCATTCCGTGCGCTGTCACCGACTACCAGTCACGTGATCCGCGCTTTTATGGAATCAACGGGTGCATTCACTATTTGAATTCCCAAATTCCGCGTGCTCATCAAGAGAAAATGTCATCCGATGAAGGATTTCAGGCTCGGGCTGGCTTGGAAGGCCAGGCATTACTTGAAGTGACAGTCGTTGAAGCATCGGATTTAAAGCAGAAGCAAAAACAAAATGGTGATGCGGGGACGCCTGCAACCCCGTACGCTATTATCGAGATCGACCCATCCGTATGCGTTGAAGAGTGTAAACGTACGAGTGCACCACTGTCCCCACAGAAAAGCAAGCGGATCGCTGCTGCGGCGGCGGAGTTGCGCAACACGATGTTTTCAAAGCGTACCCAGGCCGAAGTGTCTTTGCACCGCACAAATCTGGTGAAGAACGAAATGCGATCGGAAAAATCGCTGGAGATAAACCCTGACAAACCAGTGTTGAAAGTTGAGATCCTTACGGGGCACGGACTGAGCCCAGCCGACATGAATGGTTACAGCGACCCGTATTGTACACTTTCTATCACTGATCGGGCAACTGGTAAGGCGATCGATGCAGAAAAAAAGCGAACAGTTGTGGTCTCGAAGACACTAAACCCAGTGTGGACCAACGAAAGCTTCGTGTTCGGCAGCGTAAGTTCAGTAATTTCAATTTGGGAGGAAAACTTTACTGACGTCGTATTATTTGTTCTCACAGAATGTACCGCTTTCAGAGGCCAGATCACTCCTGATTCATGTTAAAGACCACAACAATATTGGGAGGAGCACTCCTCTTGGGCGTGTGGAGATTCCGTTGTACGATCTGTGCCGTGCATCTGCGGACTTCACCTCTATTTCATCAAAAGCAGTTGTGAAACGATATGAATTGAAGCCTGAGCCCTGGATGAAAAAACATGCAAAGGATTTAGGAGAGCTTTGTATTAAGACCGAAGTGGTCGGGGATGCAACCGTGCTGGCGGAATTGATGCA
This sequence comes from Phytophthora cryptogea, assembly GCA_000468175.2. Taxonomy (NCBI): domain Eukaryota; phylum Oomycota; class Peronosporomycetes; order Peronosporales; family Peronosporaceae; genus Phytophthora; species Phytophthora cryptogea. Next base: position 39,048 of record KV743202.1, read on the forward strand.
ACGCGTGTCAACCGTCCCGATGGAAAAGTCACTAAGTATTCTCAGCTTCTCTGAAGCAAATATCCAAAGTGAAGCATCGATGGATATTAACATGTCAGCGACAGACATCGGTGGACCTGAGCTTGAAGATGAAACTACCGAAGTTATCCAACGTGGACTGCCGATACAGACGTCCACTTCGAAAGTTCTCGGTACAACCGCAACGTGGCGGAAAGAAAAATTCGCGCTCTCTTTGTCATATCCTGGAGTTTTCAGCGATGCTAAGTACCCAACTATTGAGACTCATGTACTTTACTTGCGCGTCCACGAGGCTCGGAACTTACTGCTCACAGAAGTGGCAGGAAACCAGAACAGCCTCGGGTCTTCTACACTTGAGGTTGATGCTGTTCAGAATTCACTCACAAGTGGTATTCAAAAAAACACTGAACGTGCTCAGGACGCGACAAATATTTACTTCACCGTTATTCCTGTTCTCGGCGACGGTAGGCTGGAGGATGCCGAGCGAAAGCAAAGTTTAACTGTTTACAACACGCGCGATCCCTCTTGGCCCGAAGAGAATTTCGTATTTGGAAAGATCAAGGATATTGCCAATGTGTCGTACCTCTCTTTGCACCTGTATGGACGAGATTTACAGAACGACCAGAAAGAAGTTCTGTCAAAATTGCTTACGCGTGAGGAAAAGAAGCAAGATGCACGTCTAAAGCGTTTTCAACTCCACAAGTTGGCTCCTTCTGGGGAGATAGACGACGATGGTTTCGAGACCCTTCAGTACGGTCAACGAGTATTGGCGTTTCGTGGTGGCGATGACGGTGGCCGTTTTTACCCCGCTCGTGTTCAGAAGTACATTCCGTTTCCTGACAATGCCTACGATGTTCACTTCGAAGACGAAGTCGAGACCATCGACGAGCTTCGTAACCTTATATCGTTTGATGTAAAAGGAGCAGTCCAGGCAGTGCGCAGTGATGGGAGGGTCGACGTAAGCGTTGAAAACGACCTACCTGCAGTTTCAAGTTCAGCTAGGCGTACTTCGCGGTACACTGTTAAGCCTACACAGCTGATTCCGGTAAACAAGCTAACGGACAAAGTCGAGCGGGTTATGGCCAGACGTTTTGATATGGAGAAAGAAGAAGATGAGCGGTGGTTGAAGCTGCAGCACAAGTTTTCTGGAATTGTCATTGATGTTTTGTCGGCGTCCGATCTTTTGGTACCTGTAAATGAGGTTGGAAAGCCGCAAAAGTTCAAGCAACTTGATAAAAACTGCAAGCCCGCTTGTCGAATCACGTGGCTTGGCAACCCAAAACAGGCTGCATCCAGCTTATGTCGTTTCAACAAACCAGGGGAACTGATTCCGAGTGATACCGTGACGTTATCAAACTGGAACTGCGAAAAAGGAGAGCCACTGGCGGCAACTGTGCAGCATGGCTCTGCAGAAACTGATGATGTGCACTTGTTTCAGTTGCAACCCTTGGTTATTGGTAGGGTGGACCCTACTCCGCCTGGGGACACTGACTACCAGCCTATTGATGCACAAGAAGCCAAAATGGGGTATCAGATCCTTGAACAGGCCTCGAGCATCTTGATCCGTGTCGAGGTCAATACCACTGCAGGTAGCCAAACCTTAGGGTTTGTGAAGGTCGATCTTGCCATGCTGCAAATTGGGCAGCAGGACCTAACCTTGCCGATTGTTCCTCCTGAGGCGGCAAACGTACCTTATTATAAATTCGTGGGGTCACTGTTCCTTCGCATCACTGCATGGTCGGATTCGTTGAAATCACGACAACTGAAATCATCGTCCAAAGCAGAAGACCTTCAAAATCGGTTATCTGTGTGTGGATTGAACATGTGGTATCAGCGCCAGTTGAAAATCGAAGCTCGGTCGTCGTCTATCTCAACTAAGGGAGTGACCTGGATTGAACGGCGACAAACGCTTCGTTCGTCATTGAATCCCACAGAGAATTGTCAAATCGATGAGCTACACGCCGTGTTGGTGGTCATCATGAAACGAATTGTCAGTATTTTGCGTGAGATCCGCCAGTTTGAGGAGTTTGAGGTGCTATCCGCCGAAGACATGCGTAAGTGTCGCCTAGTTCACACTGTGAATGCTGACCCGAGCAGTGAGTGGCTCGGATGCACAATGGACAAGCTATCTCTTGAAGTGCGGAAAGAGGTTGTGGTCGGGCTGGAAAATGAACTATTGGATTTAGCAGGAGTTACCGGAAATCGTTCGTTCCCGAAAGGCGATATGCCTCGAGAAGAATGGGTCCAGCTACGCGCTGATCGGCAGAGGCTTCTCCGAGAAAGCGGTAGTTTTTTCATGAGAGAACAAACGAGTGCTCTCGTTCTTTCAGTCCCTCGGAGTTTTACAGGTGAAGGCATGATTTCTTGGATTTTGCGCTGTCCTCCTGTCCTTTGGAAAGATGAATGGACGAAATATTGTCGGGGTAGTGCCCTTGAGTGTTCATGTCGGTTAGGCTGGGACACAGAAGACTTGAAATCTGATCCCGATGCAATCCAGGCACCAACGTCAACCGAGTACGCATTACAATGGCTTAGTGCATTATGCGCTGCTGGATTTGTGGAGAATGTTACTCCTGGGATTGCTGCTGTTACAGACCTCGGCAAAAGGCAAGTACTACTGGAAAACAAGGCAGATCGTTTCTACCGGTTACGTGAGGTAGATATGTGGATGGAAAAATTACAACGCGACAAGAGCTTGTTTCCGCTCGATCTTGTTCAGGAAATTGACTGCTACCGAGCTGTGGACTTGCCTGTGTTTGCATCTGTGGACGAAAGTGCAGAAACCACTTCAAACCAACAGGAACAGCAGGCTAAAACTAAACGAAGCAAGACCTATGCGAAAAAACTGACGGAGCACTGCGACGGCTTTTTGGGCATGCATACAATGGCATCCAGCGCTCTGTTCTCACCGGATGTTAGAAAGAATACTTTTTTGTACCCCGTTGTTGAAACACTTGCTGAAAAAGCTGAAGAATATGCAGAAAATCTGTTGTGGGATTGGAAGTATTGCCTGCTAGTTCCGAGCCGTAAACACCTGTACCTGTACGAGCAAAAGGCATCCACGACCCCAGTTGCCTTCATTGACCTGGCAAGTGTGGCCTGCAAAGTCGCATATAATTTCACGAATGATGCGAAAGGAGGATGGATGGACATTGTGAACCCTACAGTTTGCGTAAGGAAGCCGAATTCCCAAGATTTCGTTCCTATAGCCGGAGAAAGTCTCGAAAAAATGACAAAGACACGAGCTAATGGGGACAAAGTTATCGAAGTCAAAACCCCACGGACTCAAAAGTGGATCCAAGCACTGACAAGCTGTGGAGTTTGCGTTGATATGCGTCCTGGCCAGATGGTTTTGATGAAGCGACTAAACCCAACAATCTTGCAACAAAAGTGCATTAAGCACGCAACAGAATTTGATCATAACGACCTCGAGGGCAGTTTCCACCGGCTGCTTAACTGCGTTTTTGGGCATGACAAGGAACTGTCGCATCAAGACCATGAGAAGAAATCGCGCGAGCTTCGTGCAAAAGTGCGGAGTGAGTTGAAAAAAACAGGAGCAGTGGGCGAGACAGTGATGGCATATTACGGCAAAGGCAAGAACTTGAAATCCAAACCGATGTACAGTGGAAGCTTCAAGAAGGACTCGTTGTATTCAGGACGCATTTTGCGTATTCGCACTCCGTTCACCGATTCAACATACGGCTTCAAAACAAAATACGATATATCGAACAAAGCGGAGGTTCCGGAGGCGCTCAGCAATCTATTGGCACGGTACAAAGTGATAGACAAAGCCTCGTGGCTGAGTCTCCCAAAAGCGCACCGTGACATGTTCTTACTTTATGACGTCGAGTACAGCCACGATAACGAACGGATTGTTGAGGAAGGGCTGATGCGGGAGCACATTCGTGCAAGCGAAGGAGACTTGGATCCTCAGAAAGTTAACGATTGGTGCACAGACCTGAATATTTTGTTCAAGGCTACCGACCTGGAGAATTGTGTTTCGCGGATGGTGATGCACCGATACCGCCACAAGCCACTTGGTGTCCTGAAGATCCCTATTAGGATGATATCCCCTCACCGCACAGTCGATGCATGGTACCCTCTTGCACCTGCGAGTGACATGCTTCAGAAAACGCGTCTTGGTCAAATAAGGGTAGAGCTCAAGCTTGTGAACAAGAGAGAAATCAAGCGGAGCGCAAAGATCCCATTCCTTGTTGAAGCAGTTAAAAGTGAGGTCTCAGAGCTGTCTATCCAAGAAAAGAGCTTGACTCCAAAAAGCAATACTGAACGAGACGCTAAGAAGAAGACTTCATTTGCAGTTGCGCTGGAACCTTCTTTCATTAAAGTATCAATCTTGGAGGGGCGGAGCCTACGTGTGGCTGACCTCTTCACCAGCGACCCATTTGTGGAGATTGTATTGATCGATGAAGAAGGGTCGAAAGAGCGTGATACGAATTTGAAAACTGACATCAAGATGAAGACATTAAACCCCAAGTGGGAGAATCAGGAGTTCCTGCTGGGTAAAACGGACAAGACAATGCTCCGGGATAAAAAGGCAGTGTTACTCCGTGTAATGGACTACGACCAAACCTCGGCTAATGATCCGTTGGGTTGCGTTGCCATCGAGTTTCAACGAAGTGAGACAGGATTCATAAGAGGAGTCGTATTGAAGCAGGCTGACATTCTTGGGGGATCCGTTATGCAAGAGCTAACACTGGATAACGATGGCCGCGTTGAGGTCGAGTCAATGCTACTTCCAGCTTCAGGGCAGTCAAAGCCCAAAGCTAAAAAGCCACCTGCTCCAGATGGATTACTCGGGAAACTACGCTTTTCGGTAGAGATTATGCGCAACGAAAACTACATAGATCCGAGCACAAAGCAGCTCGATACCAGTTTCTCGGCCGAGATAGCAATTAAAGATGTTGACCTGAAGGACGAAAACTGGAGGGACTACACGTGCTATCTCCAGCCTCATGGTGAAGGAGGATTGCGAATCCAGTATGACCCTGCGTCTGAGGATCTCGGGGTTGGTAACCCTCATAAATTCAGTGACCTTCTCCGTCAAGCAGCACCTCTGTTGGGTTCGGATGCTACAAAAGCCGGAAACGCTCGACAGGCTAGTTCATTCTCTGTTAGTGGGGCATTTAAAATTCTGGGGCGTACATACGACTTGTCGAAAGTGGATTATTTTGATGTAAGATTGGTCTCAGAATCCCAAGGGAAGATTTTTGAAGGTCAACTTGGTAAGTTAGACCGCAAAGGGGAACGGAAGTCAGGAGGCAAGGGAGACGATGGCAAACCCAAATTCTCGCTGAAGACTCCCGACCAGTGCGCAAACTTCCGAGATGAAAAACTTATTTTGACCGACCAAGATTCGAAACAAAAGGTGACATTGACGTTCGATCTGAACTTGATTGGGATTCTGCGAGCGGATCGCGTCAGAAGAATTTTGGCTGACACTTTCCGTTTGGTTGGACTGGTGTTTGACTCACGTGCCTTAAATCAAAACAGCGGACGCTATGACCCAGAACAACTCCAAACAGATGTCCATGCTTTTCTGTGGGATACTTGTCGATCCAATGTGTTTCCGAAACGTAATATTGCCGATGAGTTACTTGCGCAGGTTCGCATCATGTGCCATGCGTCAAAACTGCACTGGAAAGTGACACCTCAGCTACTTGCGTACGTGTTCGAAATCGTGTTTTTGAATGGAGAAAAGGATCGGCTATCTTATGATAACACTGTAGCTCTGGATGTTTTGCTCAATCGATGGTCACGCATTCTCACTCAAGTGACCGAGGCGAAAGACTATCTCACTGGGCATCTGCACGGTAAGAAAACGCCGCGTCTGATTGAAGCACTTTTCACAGAGTGCGAGTGGACAGGGTTCGATTTCTTATCACTTAGTGGTGGCCCCAACTCTAGTAATGGCGGTTCTATAGGAGGGCACCACAATAACGAAGATCGGTCAAGCCCATTGAGGGTTGGCGACCGGGCTACAGCGCACTTACCATTGCTCAAGCATGCTGGGGTGCCAGTGGATGTACAACTTCCTGGAGGTCAGTTTGTCGCTGCGGTGATTACCAAGGAATGTGGACGAGACGAGTACGATATTAATCTTTGCACAGAATTGAACCCGGAGGAAACATTTCTCGTGTGTCCACTTCGTGACGAAAACGACCCTGAAGTGTCCAGCCGTCAGGTTCGAGATATTAAGCAGGGGCGTCTGGCAACCCTTAAGATGTGCGATGAAAAGCTGCATCCAGACAACCCATACTTGGTTGAGTATCTTGATCATGTACAGCCTCGTGAAGAGTGGCAACCACGTGACGCTATTCAGGCTACATTGCTGCGAGTTGAGGGCAGGGTCTTGAAGAGTCAGCTTCAGAAAGAGGACTACGTGTGGGTTAGTAAAGGTTCACTTGAATCGCCGGAAGAGACTTTAGCTAGGCGCCGTTCAAGTCTTGTTGAACCTAAGATTGACGATGGACATGCAGACCCCACTTTTCAAAAGTCTGCTACCAACACAGAACCTACCCGACCTGCAAGAATTGCCTATAGCAACGGTAATGCTCGGTATGATATAGTGTACCTGGATGGACTATTGCCCAAGGTCGAGACGTTGGTGGCACGAGAACGTTTGCTTGCTGTCAGTGATGGGATTATGTATGACGGAAAAGTGATCGCTACTTTCTTTTCAACTCGAAGAATGACAGACTCTCCTTCGGTTATTAAGTATAGCTTGCTGCTTGACAATGGCGAGTTGGTCGAGGCTTTAGATCGAGAGCAGCTGCGCACGCACCAGGACTTTTTTGCGGCTGACACAGCTTTGCTTGGTTCAATTTTCAGTTCGAATTTGCAGACGTTGGACAAGCCAGAAGCCCAGCAATCGTTTCCATGCACACGTATCGCTGATAAATTGAGCACACTCTGGTGGGGTAGCGACAAAGTTATGAAGGTGTATGCTATGCTTCATTCTCCAGCGAAAACGATCCAAGTCCGCGATACAAGAACAAATCAGCTCCTTCAATCGGCCCTTATGGAGAGAAATGACGACCTACCACGTTTCATAGGTCAATACCACGGATTTGTGAAAGGCGAAAACTTGGACAAAGCGGAGGAAGAAAACCTGGAGTTGGTGTATACTGCAGCTTGCAAACGGCGCACGCATAACAACTCCTCAAACAGAGCAGTGCCATTTAGCAAGAAAAACTGTTTCTATCTGATAGTTGCCCCGCCGCCGCTCGTGCAAGTTCGTGGAGCTGTTACAGTGAGTTCAACTTCCGATTCGGACCCACGGTTCAAAGCTTTGGTCTTGGCTACTCTCGAAAATACCCCAGACTCAATTGTGTTAATTTTCCAGCGACTGCTGCGTGCGGAATATAATATCGACCCTCAACCTGGACGCAAAGGACGAACCGTAATGATTGAGAGTGTAAAAGTAGAGCTCGGCAGCACGCCCATACGAACGGTGGTCTTCAACCCATCCGACACGGGATCGACCGTCGCCAAGAATTTCGATCTCACTGGAGTTACGTTCTCCGATGCAATTATCGAGATAAAATTCCATGTGTCAGTACCTCACAGTGACAAGGGAAGTCTCAGTGATGCAGTGAATGTTGCCTTTCAACACGGCACTGATGCTTCGGAGAAGTTAAAACTGAAAACGATACTCGCTGCAGAAGGAGATGGAGATCTAGGAAAATTGTCATGGGCACTTGCAACTACTGGGGAGTCGACTCCATCCGGGGGTATGATACTATCGGTTGACTTTACGAATCAAGCTGGGAGGTTCGATTCGGAGCCTGAGGTTTCACTTGAGCTTGAACCTCTTCGTGATATCCGTGTAAGTGTTCGCGATTACGACGAGAATGTTCAAGAGCTCCATTTCCGTATACATGATGTAGTGGCAGAAGCTCAGATTCGCCGAGAGCTCGCACCATTTTACAAAGCCACCGTAACTTCAGAGCCATCGCCTTCGTCACTGTACAATTTGAAGTTCCACAAGACGAGCACGAACAAATCACCGGTCTCCACCATTGTGAAAGTACCCAGAACAGACGTTAAGTTTGATACACTCAGTGTGCAAGTGTTGGAAGCGAGCAACATGACGCTTAAAGAAAAGATGGGGGCAGAGGGGCTTCTTGTTGAAGTGCTGCTTGTTTCAAGCGATTTTCAGCAGCACATGGCCAACGACAGGAAGATTACCACTCCCTTTGGCTTGGCACTATCCTCGACTGGTGAAATTTTGCCGGATGCAGACAAACAGATTTACCCGAAAAACTCCATTTTCTCTTTGGCAAATGGTAAATCGGCAGGTGTAGAAACGAAGGCAGAGCCACTGTCATCGCCATTAACAACCTCGGTGACGTGGAAAAACAAGTATGCTCACCAACCTGATAATCAGGTCAAGTTTGCGTACCCAACTATTGATTTGGACCGTGTTTCCGAGGTGAAGCTGGTTGTACGCGATAAGAAGACTAAGGCAAAGATCGGGGTTGTCACCATTCCTATGGCAAAAATCGGTGTATCTCGCCTGTCAAACGATGGTAGCAAGCCGAAAGATGAACCCATATTCAGTTTGCATCACGAGGGCTCAGGTAAGAGACGAGTTGTTGGAACGATTTCTTTGACTGTCACTCGAAGACGAAGCTTTGGGGATGGTGCCGAAGTGTACGCTAAGCAACTCGAGAGAAACATGGATTTTTGGGCGATATGCCCTAAGGAACTGCTTCGAATGACGCTCGAGCAGCGCGAGAACAAGCTGTGCCGTAGTTTGCTATCTTCTGGGCCTCCGGTTTCTGGCGGAGGAAAGAAACTGCTAGACAAGTCACTCGAAATGGAGCTGCAGCTTCAGAAAATTACAAAAGTTCGGCTGATATTTGATGCAATGAGCAAACTGCATTTAACACTCGCTGGGTCGTCGGCAACAATTGTTTCCCACGTGACAACGAATGGGGCTGGCCGAGCAGGCACTGACTTGACTTCTCTTGCTCTCGACCAGTTACGACTTACGCTGCAACAAACTAAATCGCTGGTGAAAGACACCGCTCACGAGTTGGGACTTATTGAACGCAGGCTTCCGTGGTCATCTGATGCGGTTGGAGACGAGAATGACAGCCAACTTCGGGAAAACATGGTGATTGTAGAAGCCAACGTGGCCACATGCACGCATCGGGTGCGACATACCGTGCTGAAACTGTACGAACTATTCGTGGGCCACTTTATGCCAAAACTGAATGAGCTATACGCCTTAGATGCCGAGGAAGACCGAGTTGATGTTGCTACGGGCGAAACATTATTGTCGTTCTTTAACAATGAGGTGGACGAACTCGAGATAGAAGATCAAAAGGTTCGCCAGCGATTGTACCAGCGGCTTCGACTTGCAAAGCTGACTCAAGTGCTGGATATGATTCTGAGGGCCACAGTGCGTGTGAAGGTGATGGATGAAGACCGTAACAACGTCGACAACTACTTAGGCACCGCTTGTATACCTCTGATGGATCTTCTTGATCAACAGCCTCGGGATGACATGTACCAACTTCTGTATTTACCAACTACTAACTTACGTGGGTACAGAGTATCTACACAAAGTGCTGGAGAGCACGACAGAGGCAAAGTGCGTTTGCGTTTGCATCTGAAGCTTTCAGAAAGCTCGTTCTTTGAACAAGCGATCAATGTGTACAAGATATGGAAAGCAAAATACCTAGCACAGCACGAAGCAGCTCGTCGGCGTCTTCACGCTGCGGTTGTACCAGCTCAGCGTCGGCGTTGGCTAACTATTCAAGGCTACCTGGATGAACTCACGAGCCAGGCCAAGGGAAAGCTACACTGGGAGCGCACTCCGGTTCTGCTCAGCCTTGTTTGGGATATTTTCGCTATGCAGGAAATGTCACCAACTCGCAGCAAAAAGAAGAACGTTGATGTAGATGAGCTAGAGTATACGCAGAGTGTTACAAAGATGGCAAATGTCTATCGAGAGGCGGTGATGACGGTGCACAAGCGCTGGGTTAACATGCAACCTAGACTTGACGAGCTCATGACAATCCAAGCCTCCGAACAGATCCACGCGCAACGCACACCTGAACTTCTGGATGATATCGAAAGGGAAATTGAGGGACTTGACGTTGGTCTCAGCACAGCGTGGCAGCAGGTGAAGCAAAAATGGCAAATATTGCTGAATGCATTGGAGCAACTCGTGGAAATGCAGCAGCGGAAATTAAACCTGACCCGCGCACCTCAGCTGTTGACAATTGTGGAAAAGCGTTGCAGTAAAGGACTCAGTACTCGCCACGCTGATGCAGTATCGAACGCCCAGTCTCGCTGGATGGCGATCACGCAGCCAAATGGCCCCCTGAGCGAACTACGGCTGATGGAAAAGAAAGGGTTGCATTGGCGGCGTACGCACGAGTTGCTACTGCTTCTCGATGAACAGTGCGAGGGTTTTGCGGATGTGGATGCTAGGGCTCTTGATACCGTTCAAAACCGATGGGAGCAAGTTCAGGAATGGTTGCACGAGGTCGTTGAGATGCAACAGCAACACTCCATTGATTGTGAGCACACACCATTTATCCTCGAAAAAATGCACTTGTGGAGGTCAATCCGAGCGAAACGGCAAGGCGAAGCGAACAAACCTGAAAAATTGTTCAATCCAATCGTCGCTGCACCACCCTCACCGAAGAATAAGGACGATGCTGGTAGCCGCCTACGGGGTTTATCCCATCAGAATTCTAGCAGCCGAGTGTCATCTGACGGAAGTATTCGATTCGACAATGGTTTCGATGACAACGGACAATTGGAGGGTATGGCAGAATGGTACGCTATTGAAGAGGCAAAGTACGAACTGGAGCGTATTCCTTACCACCGCATTAGCAGTGATTTCGAAAAGAGAAATTGGTTGTCTTACTCTCGCGACGGGAAAGACATTCGTCTTCTGATTACACAAGAAGAGATGGTGTTCACTCCCGCAAATGTTCGTCGCGCTTTAGAAGATCGCGGTGTGATTCCAAAAACATCGAATTGTGACCCAACTGCTGACACGAATGTAATGAGCAGTGCTTTAGATGATGCGTGGGTTTCTCTGTCTCTGGCAGACCCAAAATCCGGCTCGCAATCTATTGCTCTACCGAAATCTGTGCACAAAGAGCTCGAAGAGCTCGAAACAATGCTTGAAAAACACCGTGATGACAGCCAACATGAATTTGCGTTCCCCAACCCGGAACGCGTAGCCGAGCTCTACCAATCGATGAAGAGTTTGGGTAAGAGTGATTTGCTTTGGAAAATTGACCACGCTGTGAACAGGAATCGCGAGTTAGCGGTGCCTGAAAATTACCAGTTGCTACTCAAGGAGATGACGTTGCGACAAATTCCAACCACAGAAGTTGAGAATCTGGTGAAATCCCTAGCCTTCACGTTGCAAAAAGAGGCATTGGTAGCAAAAGGCATAGCCGTCCCGACTACAGCTAACCCCACGACGTTGCTTCAGCTTATGCACCGGCATCAAGTAAAAGAAGTTCTTCTGCCACAGGATACGAACGCCATTCTGTCCTTACTGCAGGAGCGAGGAATGGACCGCAAAGGTGATCCTGTGATGTTGCGTGGAATTCGTATCGGTACACAATCCACAGGTGCCAGTGGTAGCACAAGTGGATCTTCGTCGAAGGCATTAAACACTGGACTGGGAATTATCGACACGCAGATCGAGATCCTTCGTAAGACATTACTTTTTGAAGCACTGCGCAAGCGAAACTCGCTAGTGCGCACGTTCGCCGGTGAATCGCATGTGCTTGATGATGAGGACGAGAGGACTGCAGCCGATATGTTTGCTGCTGCTGTTGAGAATGCTGAAGTTGATGTGAGTGGTGACTATTTGACGTTGGTAGAACGGTTCCAGCGACTGTTAGTTCATGAAGCGTACACTAAAAGGTTGGCTGAGTATGCAGCGCTGGATCGCTGTGTACGGGCTCTCGTTGGTAAATCTCGTGACGAAGTTGTCACTAAGGAGGACATCGCCATGGAGCTACACAACATTAACAAGAGAGTAATTGGTGCTAACTACCGACTCCCTGCTGAAGCATTTACCAAGGAGGAACTGAAACAAGCAGTTGCCGCTGGCCGAATTCGAACCCCAACTGATGAAATGCTTGCACGGTGCCCACAGGGGGACAACGCAAGTACCATGGCGCACTATGCTGCCATCAGTTACGCCGCTAATGTGTTCCAAGAGGTCACAAGCTTCCGTTCTCGTGTGGATTTACGAAATAATCGATTGCAGGACACCTTCCCATTCGACGAGTGTAGCAGCTTGGATGGTCTTGCCATCCCTAAGCAGCGCAGTCGATGGATATTCGGCCAATCTATTGCCGACTGGCTGCTAGGCTTCGACACATCGACGTTGAATATAAAGCGGAAGCTAAGTGCTGCGCACCGCCAAAGACTGGAATGGGCCTCTGCAGCTTTCACGCTGCGAAACCGGTGGCTACAGCGTGGACTTGGGTGGTGTGATCCTGCTTTTGGTGAAGGTGTTGGTGTGAAGATTCTGCTTGATCGTCTGCTTTTGTTCGAAGCAGCAAACAAAATGGACATGGTGAAGACTGAAAAGTTGCTACGGGAGGTGCGTGACAAGTGCTCGAGATTACGCGAGCGCGAGCAGGAGGCTCAAGCCAAACTTGAGGAGCGGTACCAGTCCAACCTGGAGTTACTCGAGAAGCTCGTAACTCACGCAGAGCGCTGCATGAACAACCGCAAACTTCACTCGGAAGAAACTCCAGTATTGCTGCACAAGCTTGAGCAAGTTTGTATAGTGCCGAATGGACTGAATGAGCGCCATCGCGAAGCGTACCACAAGGTGGCAACAAGTTGGTTACCGCAGCAACAGAATCTTACGGAGCTTGTGAAGATGCACAGGGAGGGCACTTTCAGTATTACGCGCACGCCGGAACTACTAGGAAAAATGAATTACCACACAGAAGGCAAGGCAGGCTCAGAGGAGCTGAGTGAAGACAAGGTGGCAGCTTCTGCACAAAGGGTAGCGCCAGAGCTGCAGGCAACGTTTGTGGACCGCAAGCTGAACGAAGTGCGGCTTGGGCAGCGTAAGGAGCCGTCGAGCCTGCACTTGGATCTGAATGCGGACGAAGAGCTCGTCAATCAATCGGTGGACGACACAACGTGGAAGGAGCTGTCCCATTCCAAGCGAGTTGCACAACCACTATCACCACACGAGAAACACACAAGCTGGAAGGTCGTGAGGAATGCGGTTAATGCAAACGCAGCTTTTTCAGCAGCTGCATCGAGTGGTGACAAGACGGACAAACTGAAGATTTCGATTGAACCGAAGATGGCCACTCTGCCTGCTTCACCGCGGCGAAAACTATCGCTAAGTGACGAGATGAAAGAGCTTCTCCGGTCACCCTCAAAGTGGCTTACGGGTGCTGGTCCTCAGGAGGAATTCATCAAACCCGAACTGTATTTCCCGAAAGAAGTCGTTCTGGAAACGCCAAGCGCGTCGTTAACAGGTGCTGAAAAGTAAGAGACCAAGCGGATTAGCTCTTTCGACGTATGAGGCCTATGTTTGCAATGGTGGTGAACGCTTTCTAATGAATGGATAATGAATATGCTTATGGTACTTTCGATGTATTTAGTAGAGGTCGAAGGAGGAAGCAGCGTTGATAGTTATCACTGTTCCTTCTGCACACGCAGCTCGCGATTGAGATAGTAGCCTGCCTTGTGCAGATACGTTGGCGGCAGCTCGATGGAGCGGTTTTGCTCCAACACCTGCACACGAAAGCGGCAAAGGTTAGAGCGACACGGACAACCGCTTTACCAGTGAACGAACAAACCAACGTACCCGGTTGGAAAATACTTCGAAGTCATCCTCCGTCATGGGGCCGTACAGGAGACTCCATTTACCATCTACAAGCACGAAATAGTAGCGTTCATTCTCGCCATGTTCGTACCAGCCTTCCTCGCCTTGAACTGTGCCCAGACATGCGTTCAAAATTCCACTTGAACTCTTGCTACTGTGCTGCTTCTTGCTACCACCCAGGAACGATCGCATCTTCTCGCCAATTTGCCTGCCAAGACCCGACTTACTGTTCCCGTTTTGCTTCTGACTTGAGGAGGTCGAGGTGCTGGAGCTGGTACGTCCTTCGTCGTCTTTACGACCTGTTGAAGCATTCGTCGCCCGACCTTCCGATGAGCCTTCGCTCCTTTCAGTCTCCTCTTTCTTCCCTCGATCTCGGTCCGGTTCGTCTCTCTTGCTCGACAAGGCTGAAACTTTTGCATCGGATGCTTTTTCATCGGCTTTCACATCTAACTGACTCACTCCTTTCTCGACTTCAAGCAAAGTTGTAGATGTTTTCTTCTTCTCGGCCTTCCGAGCTGACCGAGACCCTTCTTCTGGTTCTGACTCACCGTCTCCTTTGTCACGACGCTTTTTGCTGCGCCTGGAGCGCCGTTTGTAGTCGCTATCGTCTTCATCTTCTTCGCTAGAACTTCGTCGGTGTCTATGATGACGGCGCCGTCGTCGTCGTCGGTAGCTCCCGTCCGAATCGTCCGAAGATGTTGAATCCGAATCGCTGTCACTTGACCCACGGCGATGGCGGCGACGACGTCCATGCCGCCCACTGCGTTTTGCTCCTTCACTTTCACTCGAATCACTGCTATCTACACCACGGTGACGCTTTTTCTTGGAGTGCTTGCTCTTACTACGAGATCGTTCGGTATCTTCGAGTGCCGCTCGAGATCTGGCAGTATTTGGGGCTTCATCAACACCGGACGCTGCCCCTCGTCCAGTGTCTTCGCCATCTCGATGCTTTCGATTCTTTTTCTTACTTTTCCGTGGTGACTCACTAACTTCCTCTTCTGCTGGAACTTCCTTTCGAGGTGAACGCGCAGACACTGGGGCTCCCTCTTCCGGGCCACTTGCATCATTGGTCTCCCGTTTCTCCTTCTTACGTTTCTCCTTCCGTTGCTGCTTCTTGCGTAGTTTTTCAGCTGCACGTTGAGACTCGTCCGATACTGCGTTGGTGCTGCCATTCTCCGTTTCTGCGCTGTTGTCCAAAAACTCCAGATACGAGGACGGCACGTAGCCAACTTCGTCTCCTACCTCGCACTTGAGATACCCTGTGCGTTTCGAGGAAAGCACTTTAACGACATCTCCTGTGCGGAGTGACAACTCCTCTTCTCCCGAAGCTTTACGGTCTCTCACTACACGAGCCGTGGTCGCGCCTTCTTCGTTAGCTGTAAGTTTAGCGTTTGCAGCACGTCCAGTGTTCATCGTGGCCCTGCTCGACGATGGTGGAGACCCTCGTGCCGTTCCGTTGCCGGACTCGGTGTTGTCCACATAGGTCGCTGTCATGCCACTGCCAATGCCCGACCCACCACCCAGAGGCGTGTTGGAGTACGAGTCGATGGAGTCATTCGTCAACCCTTTGACTTGGCGCACCGCCTGCTTGGGCTTCGTGGTGAGCGCCGGCAACATCTTCCCGCCCACGCAGTTCGTGCCCACTTGTCGATTTCTCGCTTTCTACTTGTCGCGCGGTGGCAGGAGCGAGAAGGAGATCACTGAACGTGGAGAGAGTCACAAGCCTGGACAGGTTGAGCTCAGATCGACTGTTATCATCAGACCCCCGCTCGAAAATAACTCCCACGTCCTGTCCTGCCTGCTGCATTTAGGCAAAAACTTGGAGGATGGAGACGCAGCAAACCGAGAATAGGCTCGAAAGGTTCTGGTCCAGCCCTCAGCACTCGCAAATGCATTTCGTCACCGTGTCATCTATTTCGTTGAATACCCAAACAAGAAACTTTGTCTCTAAAACCAATTGTTCAATTCCTGAGGTTAGCTGGTTTAGGTCTCCGATATTGTTGAAGTCAGCGATACCCTCGCTTTAAGGACCATGCGACGTGTGAGAATGGCACAAACCACTGGTGGCCAAACATCGTTGTAGCAATGACGAGCATCTCGCATTACGGTCCTGCGGCCGGCGCGGCGGCGTCTTCGCCCTTGTACCGCGCGCTTTGTGTGCGATCTGGCAATGTGGTTGCACTGGGAATGCAGCGCTTTTCGAGTGTCAATTGCGCCGGGATGACGCTCTTCCGAGTTTTCCAGGGGAACGTCGAGGTGTTGGGCTTCCGGCCGCCTCTGGGCGTCTACTTCTCGCTGCATTCGCCCAAGTGGAACAACTTACTGGTGATCGAGGGACGATTAGGCAATGAAGAGACGCAGGCGCCGTTCGGACCTACCAATGTCAGTTTACTGCAGGCCATGGAACCAAATCTGCCGTCGGAAGCGCTGAACGAGGACGAGGAGATCGCGGCGGACCGACTGGCCATGCAACTCGTGGACGATTTCCCCATTGTGTTGATACTGCGAGCCATCCCTGTCACGTACGGCAACGTCACGAGTTTCTACGAGAACGCGAGACCTGAGAAACCGGCGGCGGTGCTGCCTGGTTTCAAGATGATCGTCGCCAAGCACAACCAGAACGAGCTTAACGACATCACTGCAGGATTTGAGTGTACGAGTGCAGCACCGGCGGAGGTCGACCCGTTGCATCATGACTGGAAGTCGCCGGAGCGGGTGCTGGCGGAGCTGGTTGTGGTGGATTCGTTCAGGACGCTGCACTTCACAGAGGCCTGGCAGGACACAGCCGACAGACTTGAAGCGAGTCTGGAGAAATCGTCCCCGGTGACTCAAAAGATTGTCGTATGTGGTGGCAAAGGTGTGGGGAAGTCTACCTTTTGCAGGTACCTGGTCAACCGCTTGCTCTTGAAATTCGACACGGTGGCTTTCCTGGACACAGATCTGGGGCAAAGCGAACTCACGCCGTCTGGACTGGTAGCGCTTCACGCCTTGACCACACCACTGCTTGGACCAGGATTCTCGCACATGAAGAACCCGATCCGGTCATTTTTCTGCGGGAACGCCAACCCTGGCAATGACCCGCTGTACTACATGAAGGCAGTTAAGAGCTTGCTGCGGTTGTATGAAGTCAAGTGGGGGAGTGCAAGCGCGAAATCTGGCGATTCGACTCCCAAGAAAAGCGCTTGCGTTCCTCTGGTAATTAACACAGACGGCTGGATCAAGAGCATGGGCCATGACTTGCTCTGCAACGTCATTCAGGAGACGAATCCCGATCACGTCGTGCAGTTGGTCGCCGCTACGAAAAACAAACAGTTTGATGTTCCTACAGAAGGTAGGTGGCAAGTCCACGGAGTTCCTCCTTGGGATCCCGTTGGTGTGACTCAACCCCCACGAAGCTCCAAGGAAATGCGACTGTATCGCTTCCACTCCTATTTCCTCGGTCGCACACCATGCAACCTTCCGAGAGCTCTGCTACAGAACCTGCAAGTGCTGTCGGAGAAGAATCGCGTGGACAGCGATATTTATCACTCGTATTCTCGACTCACACCTTTCGCTGTGTCTTTCGACCAGGTGGACATTTCATTTGCCGGGTCCTCCGTGGCACCAAGCCAGCTTTTGTTCTCATTGAATGCCAGCATTGTGGGTCTGTGCGTCAACCCAGACTACAAACCGTTCGAGCAAGACGCATCCGAGCCACGGGAGGGACCACCGCGCATCGTGTTGCAACCTGTGCATGCCCCATGTCTCGGCGTAGGAATCATCCGCGCCGTGGACGCTGAAAAGCGTCTGTTGTTCGTATTGAGTCCGCTGCCGCTGTCAGTTCTAAAGCGCGTCAACCTCTTGGTACGCAGCAGTATGCCATTAACCAGCATCATGTTGTCTGCACACGAGCCGACCCAAGCTCCGTACGTTGTCTCGGATGTCGTGGCGGCAGATGGCACTGGCTCCGCTATCATGCAAAGTCGCAACAACCTCAAGCGAAAACGTGACGGCAAGTGAGCAGCCAGTATAGAACGATAGATTGTACTAATTTGATTCATGAACTACGTCGACGTTGATTGATCCTCTCTCCCTTCTCTCTCTTTTCTAGCTGCTGATGACGCACACCTCGTTGTGCTTGGAGTCTTGATAGTGTGTGATGCACTCGTCCAAGTCGATTTCTGGTTCAGGCCACGTGTCCAGTGTAAGTTGTTGTCTTCCTTTCCACCACCGCAACACTTGACGCCACTCAAATTTGGTCATCCCCTCCAGCATTGACACACTTCCAAGCGGTACACTGTTGCTCTGGTCCAAAGTTGAATTTGCGTCCTTCGTCGACGTCAATGATACTCCGGAGAGTAGCAGCAGCCACGGCGCAAATGCCACCAATATCAAAACCACGCGAATCATCAGCAACGGCACTCTGGATCGAAACGCAAAATGGACTCGAAAGATCGGGCGACGCTTTGAGTCCTGCTGGATTACAAGAAGACTCAGCATGACTCTGTAAACAGCAAGTTGGAGGTAACGGTGTCAGGTTGAACGCGCGATTCACTATTGCTTACGTTCGTGCAACCACTGGTCTACTTCCTACTCCCGGAAGGAAAAGTCTTTGTCCGCAGCCTCGGCATGGGGAGTCGCAATGGCGCCCATGTGGTAGTCGCCGCAGGATACGCTGCATCGCAATAACAGAACAGAGAACAGTTAGTTTCTAGAAGCAATTAATTCCACAGCACAAACTGCCAGCCTTCAGCCACGTACGAAGTGATGTTGACATCAGCGACAGCCTCAATCTGCACAGGCTGCAGCTGGTTCTTGCGGTCACCGTGGCCCAGACAATTGGAGCTACCCTTGCCGAACGTGAAGACTTTGCCGTCCTCCGTGAGTGCTACGGTGTATTGTCGTCCGCAAGCCACTTGCGCCATTTTGTGCTCGTTCACAGCCGTCATCTCGTGCGGCTCGATCCAGATCTTTGCGCCCCACATGTACAGACGTCCGTCTTCCGTCACGGCGGCAGCGTGGTCGTAGCCGGCAGCGATCTGCTTCACCGACAGACCGTTGAACGCCTCCACCAGCACCGGAATCGATTCAATGTTGTACACATCCATTGCCAGACCACCTCCGATACCAAGCTGGTTCTCTGTAGCAGCAACATATCAAATAAATGAGCGCTAATTACCCCAATTTCACAGATACCAAAGCCACAGCATTAACGTACGACTGTTGCCTCCCCAGCTGTACAGCTCGCCCTTCTCCGTCAGCGCAAAAGAGAAGTCACGGCCAGCAGCGATCGAAACCACGTTATCCTTCGAGAAGAACTCGACCGGCTCCGGCACCTCACATGTGTCGGACTCTCCGTTGCCGAGACGTCCGTACTCGCCGTTACCCCAGGCCCAGATCTCACCGTCCTTGGTGAGCGCCACTGTGTGGAACTCGCCACACTCCACCGTAGAAATGGGCACTCCCTGGTCCACCAGCGTCGTCAACAGACGTGGCGTGGGCTCGTCCTTGCCGCCGGCGTGACCAAGTCCACCTGCACCCTTCATAGTGGAACCTCCCCAACCCCACGAGTACATTTTGCCTTCAGCGTCCACAGCTGCCGTGAAATAGTCTCCACACGAGACATCCACGATTTTGATGCCCTTGAGCGCCTCCACTTCACGCGGGAGCGTCTCCATCTCGCTGGTTTCTCCTAGTCCCAGCTTACTGTACTCGTTCGAGCCCCACACAAAGAGCCTGCCCTCCTCGTCAACTAACAGTTCATTATCACAAATGCACAAAAAAATACGTCAGCAAATATAGAAATAGAAATCAAATACAAATAAGATACACAATTAACATACTGGCGGCGCTGTGACTAGCTCCGAACTCGACGTGGGTGATGGCCTTGCCCTCGAACGCCTCCAGCAGCTTGGGCGTCAGCTCCTCGTACGCATTGCGGATGCCCGACTTGACCACTTCTCCATGCCCTAATTGGCCCAATGTGCCGTTTCCCCACGTGTACACTAATCGGATTTGTGCGCACCAAATAAGAAATTAAAACAATTCTTACTGTAAGTAAAACAGATAATTGACACAAAACTCTCCGCTGCAGCTGCCACGCACCACTGGACTGCGTGGCGAAGGCGGCGCGTTGCAACACGCTGCGAGTGGCCAGGAACCTGGCAGAGGCGCGTCGCCCCGCCACGCGCAGAGCGCCAAGCACGGGGAGCACCATGAACAAGTTTGTGTGGATATTATTGTGTGGTCCGAAATACGAACGATGCATAGAACTTACCTTTCATGAAGGTCGCACGAAGGTATCGTTTGTAATACGTATTTAACAGGACAGTAACATTATTTGTCATATTCCGTTTAATTACGTATTTAAGCATTGTAGTTTTCACCGATCTGATCGGCGTGTTTGAGCAACACGTGCGCATCCCGAAGTCGCATCCCGGTGGTCTTGACGTCACGCGATGGGCAACCGACCGAGCGTGACTGGCGCAGAACACCCACACCCTTCACTTGGGCAGTAGAAATTGTAATACTCTGGATTGGAAGCAGCGTCTTTCAACATGAACAGACCGCCTTTTGACAGAGATCCTTGTGGCTTGACGGCTGTGGTCTTTCACTAAGACGGAGAACCATTCACGAGTTCGACTCGCAGTCTCATTCTTCATTTTACTACTGTACACTGGCTCACGTGGAGAAGATGATCAAGATCTCGCCCCTTCTCGCCATTTTCATAGCATTCCTCACTGAGGTTTCTCCGGTTCAGACGGTCTCGTTCCACGAACACTTACTATCGACCCCAATTCCTCTCGCTACGGTGGTTGATGCAGTTCAAGAATCCGGGAGGGAGTTTTCTGGCGCACGGAACGTGTTCAACTCGACTCGCAACGACAATTACTCCGACCATCGCATTGAAAGCCGTACGAACAATATTCGACCAACGGCGCTGTCTCCAAGCGTCGATGACGGAGACGACGACAGTCCGGAAGACAGTGAAGACGCAGAAAGAAATGACCTTGCGTCTTCAGAGGCTGGGTTGGCCTGGAGTTCTATGACCGCAGCGTTTAAGCTTGGAAGCGTGCTGAATGCGACCAGTACGGTTGAGTCTACATACGTCAACTGGGTTGGATCTACGTTTGACTCGTTATCCTCCTCTGCATGCTGGCGAAAAGCTCGCATCGCGAAGACTTGTCCGCTGGGTTTTGAGGACAGATTGGGAATGTGTTGGGCACAGTGTCCGTACACGTACCCTCTTGAGTGCGGGATGGAATGTATTCGGCAGAACGACGACTGCGGGCTCGCTATCATTGGTAAAGTTGCTGTTGTGGTTCAAACAGCACTGTCATTATCCTCCTGGGGTTTGTACGGCGACATGACAAAATGGGCAAAGAGCATTCAACTTGCTATCAAGTGCAGCAAATACATGATTAGCCTCACGAAGTCGCTGATCAAGTATATTCGCTACATCAAAGTACACGATCCACAAGCGTCCGTGGACAAAATACTCGCAATTTTGTACCAGATTGACAACGTCATTATCGACATCCCCGTGACCATTGCCTATTGCATCGGTAAAAAGGCATCGGACGATGTCAAGTTCGCTGACAGTGTACTTACCACTGCTGAGTACGCCTTGAGGGAAGTTATTTACAACGAAGCCGCGATTGTTTCCAGCTGGAACAAGTTTGCGGCCTTTATGAAAAACATCACTCTTGGTGATTCGATAGCGTCGTTAAACGAGAACGACATTACGAACCTGAAAACAGCGCTGGAATCAAACTCAACCTGCGGGTACGACATGAAGCGTTTGCTGGATCGCACATGGATGACTGTGGCCGAGCTACGCAAACAGAACCCGGATATCTCTGAGGACGACATTCGAGCGATCATGAGCCGGTCCAATCTCGTGCTGAACGATATCCCAATCGCTACAAACAACTGCATGGGCGACCTAATTACTGAATCGGACGAGGCAACTGCCTACGGAACACGCGATACTCTGCGTAAAACTTTTGCCAGTATTGTGGACGATCTAATTAGTTCGGGAACGAGCACGAACGGCACATTTCTTAGTGCCGAGAAGTACGCTTTCAAAGTCGCAGATCGAGCTATGGGATTCTACGCTATTTGGGATCCTTGGTATGTGTCCTCCGTTGTTTCCGAGTTCTTCCAACCGATATGTGGTCCTACCGAGCTAGTCGGTGAGATTGACGACGGTACTGCGAAGAAAGCTCTCGGCATGAAGACAGTCCAAGGTGCTTTTAACAACAGTGACGGTATGTGGACCAAGGTTGGCGATGGCTCGGTAACTATCACGTTCAAAAGTGTCGACACGGAAGATGTGACTGTGAACATCAAGTCTGGTGGCGATAAAATCGATGAAGTGGACGTGGGGGCTGGCGAAACAGTGACATGGAGCTCGAATGTGACTGCGCTCGGAGGCAAAACGTTGTATCTGGATCGATGGCGTCCTGGGTTTCTGGGTCTTCCTGGTACAGGTGGCGGCTCGTTACTTCTCTGGATCCCTCGTTCTACGCAAGGTGGTAGTTTGCAGCTCAATGCTGTACTCAATGTAAGCTGAGTCTGTGGTGCAACAAATGTTGTAAGCAGAAAAAAACACGAAAAAGGGAGTCCTACATCCTGAACAAGGCGAACATTAATGTTTCAGACACGGAAGTCACCCTGCCAGGATGCACAAAGCTGATGATTGATTTGTCCTGGACGAGATGGACCTTTTCGCCAAACTGATGTCTTCTTGTATTCCGAAACTTGTTGCAAAAGCTGTCAATAGAGATTGCATCGTACTGAAGTAACACTGACTAAGCTGCCGGGGGTATGCAATTCAGAGCTAAGACTCTCAGATGAGTTCGTTGAGCTGTCGCCACGAATGCAATTGATGGAATCTCGGCCTGTATAGCACCCGAGGTTGATTCCAAGTGCAGTCTGTAAGCTGTGTACAAGCACTGGTATTGTTGGTGCTTGCCGATTGCTGAGAGCACGAATCTTCTTGCCTTTCTACTTTCATGGAGATGAAAATGAAGTTTTCAAGGCCCAACGCTCGTAATAATAAAAAGGCGATGGCTCGCAGAGAGCTCGCTAATCAGCCAACTCACTTTCCGTTTTGCCAGATTCGCGACAAAATCCGTATCGTGGTCGTGTACGTTTGGATTGGCACTCAAATATGATACTTCGGGCGATGATGGTGTTTGCCGCCTTTGCATCTATTGGCAGCGATACCTTTCAGGTTTCAGCAAAGACATTCGCTTTTGGTAACGTTGCGGCGTCCGTGCCAACAACACCCCTCGCTACTGTGGCCGATTCAGACGCTGCGGCGACAATTGGTGCGCCTGAAGCGACTGGAACTTCGTCTGGGTTAGTGAGTAGTGACGATTTTGAGGACAGTGAAGACAGCGACTCGATTGATACTATCTCACAGACCGCGCTTTCAACAAAGTTTTCAGATACCGAGGATGATTCCTCTGACAGTGATGGCGGGAACTCTGCACAAAACGAAGCTGCCGACAGGACTAGTGGTGTATCCGCGGAATCGAAACTGATCTCTAGATCCATGAATGCTGCATTCAGCATGGGTGGGGTCATTAAAGCAACCAGCACAATCGAGTCTACCTACACAAACTGGGTTGGATCTGCCCTCGACACTTCAATTGCGAGTGCGTGCTATCGAGAAGCCCACATTGCGAAGACTTGTCCGCTTGGGTTTGACGCGAAACTAGGAACTTGGTGGGCCCAATGCCCGTACGCCTACCCGGTGGAATGCGGTCTCGAATGTATCCGGCAAAATGACGATTGCACGCTCGAAGTCGTCACCAAGGTTACTGCGTTGGCTCAGATGACGTTATCTCTTATTTCGTACGATGTGTTTGGCAAATTTGCGTTGTTAGCGAGGTCTGTACAAGTCGCGATCAAGTGCGCCAAATACACGATGGGTTTGATCAAGTCATTAGCGAAATACGTTCGAGCTCTTCAAGTATCAGACCCCCAGACCTCGCAGGACAAGTTGTTGACGATTTTGTACCAAACGGATAATGTTGTTATTGATATACCCATCGCAGTCGCCTATTGCATCGGCAATTCCGTATCGGACGACGTCAAATTCGCGGACAGTGTGATGAAGACCGCTGAATATGTTTTGAAAGAAGTCATAACTAACGGAGCCGCTATTATTGCCCGTTGGGACAAGTTCACATCGTTCATGAAGAACATTACGCTGGGTGAGACTCTCAGCTCACTGAACAAGACCGAAATTACCTCTTTGAAGCCAGCGATGGAATCGAATTCCACTTGTGGGTTTGATATGAAGCGCTTGCTGGATCGCACGTGGATGACTGTGGCTGAATTTCGTAAACAGAACCCTGAAATGTCAGAAGACAACGTTCGTGTCGCCATGAGCAAGCCGAATCTGGTGCTGCATGATATCCCAATCGCTACAAATAATTGCATGGGCGAGCTAATGGCGGAATCGGACGAGAAGCCGACCTACGCTACTCGCGGCACTCTTCGCAAAACTTTTGGAGGTATTGTGGACGACTTGATCAGTTCTGGAACCAGCAGCAACGGCAGTTTTCTCAGTGCTGGAGAGTATGCATTCAAAATCGCTGATAAAGCTCTTGGAATGTACGCTATTTGGGACGATTGGTCTGTAGCTGGATCACTTTCCGAGTACTTCCAGCCTATCTGTGGCCCTACTCAACTCATTGGTGAGATCGACGATGGTAGTGCGGAGAAGGCGCTAGCAATGAAAATGGTTTTAACAATAGTGATGGCACCTGGACGAATGTTGGTGACGGAAGAATGAATATTAATTTCAAGAGTGAAGACACGGAGGGCGTGACGGTCAACATAATATCTGGTGGCAACAAAGTTGATGAAGTTGAAGGCCGAGCAGGTAAAACGGCGACGTGGACCTCGAATGTTATTGCGTTGGGAGTAAAACGCTGTACCTGGATCGATGACGTCCAGGATTTTTGGGGATTCCTGGTACAGGGGGCGGTTCGTTACTACTGTGGGCCCCTCAGGGGCAACCTGCGGCTTGATGTGATATTAAATGTTAGTTAAGTGTTTGGTGGATTCGTAGAATTGGGTAGTTGAAAAAGCCTTGTAAATATACCAGTGTCCATATCAATTTTCGAGAACGTTGCCACAGCGTAAAATTTATCTTGTGTAAGTGGCCAAGTGACGTCACGCAAGGCAATTAATACATGTACGATTCATCGCGACAGCACTCAACGCCATTATTTTTTCGCTTTCGTTTTTTTATTCTTGGTGCATACATTAGTTATTTTCTAACGCTTACCAATCTCGACACTGCTCATTTTCAAAGAATGCCGCCACTTCACCTGTTGTATTGATTCACTTCTCAGGAGTTTGTCGATGAATGGGCAAGTCTCGTCTACAGTACGAAGCCCTTTACGATTTGTTCAGCCATTCGTCTACAATTGTTACCACCAAACAGACATGTACATGTATTGGACTTCCTTCCGCAAACATCTCTTTACAACCGATATGTAGCTCCGTTCGCCCGTACATTATTTGGTAAATCAACTCGAGGAAATGCAAGTAGACAATTGTAATATTCAGAGTTCAAGGGCTCGTCTTGACTCGATTGCAAGTTGCAGTTTTCAAACAACCGCACAGTCGTTTCAGCGATTTCTGCCCGACCTCAACGACAGCCCCGCGCCTACCACTTGCCGTGTTGGGTAAGAGCTCCGTCGCAAGGACAGACCGAATCGCCCAAGTGATCACGAACGAGAAGTTGCTGAGAAGCCGAAGGAACTGCGTACACCGACTAAAAAGCTGATGTTTGGAAATTAAACGTGAGCTGCACATCACTACAACAAGGTGACAGACCTGGTTTCCATCCAAGGCAAAGTCTGGCATTCCGCTGAAGAAATAAATGGCCGTGGTCAACAACCAGTTTAGGCCAGCAACTTCATCTGTCGAGCTGGCTACCGAACAGCGGAAAGGCAAACGCAAATCACCAGCACACGCTTCCAACAGCACCACTCGATTTTGTAGCAGTCGCAGCGAACCACTGGCAGTCCGCGCGTTGCAGGTCGCAGTTTGCACGCCAATGCACAGGGCGCGTCGTATCGTTTTCTTTTGAGAACGGCCATGCCAATCCCCGCTCGGATCTCGACAGACCCCACGTCACAAGATGTGGCGTCTCTCGCTAAACTACACCAAGGAGATATTTCGAGCAAGCAGAAACACTGGAGGAGAACACCACCGTCTCCATGACGCACACGGCGTGGTCATACCTTTCGTTGGCAGATGGCTGGACGGAAGTTCATGCGCCGCGTTATGTTATTGCGCGACAAGCAAAGTCGTGATTGGAAGAATTCGCAGTGGCGTTGAAGCGCTGAAGTGTATTACATGTACCTGTCCACCGGAATTGATGTATGTACAGTATTACTGCTGTACATGTATGCTCATCTGGTGAAATCGTGGCGGTTGCTACCCCCGTTGCAACCTGCCGACACAGCACTAGATCGTGTTGGTCCAGCAACCAACAACCACAGCAACAAAGAAACTCGGTTTCGCAGAGCAGGGTCTCGGCAATTCATCTTGCCCACCTCATTCTTCGTTTCGCCCTACTTAAGGCTCAACAAGCTTCCTCGCTTACGCGAGACCCAGCCAAATGACCAGGGTTGCAGTGCTCTTTGCCGTCTTCAGAGTGTTCCTTGTCGGGATCACGTCGGCGAAGATTTCAACGCTCAGCGAATGGCCTCGGACGACAACTCCACTTGCTACAGTGACGCCTGCTATGGACAACGTCACGGACACTGGCGTCTTGAAAACGACCCAGTCTCCTTTCAAGTCTTCGAGCATCGACGATGATTCCGTAGACAGCGACGACGCAGACTCAATCGACAGTGATGATGCAGACTCGGCCGATAGCGTGACCCAAACTGCACTTTCATCGAGCAGTGACGAACCAGATGAAGAAACTGAAGCGAGTGCAGACGATTCAAGCGACAGCGACGACAAGTCCGCGTCTAGTGCTTCTTCAGCATCGTCAAGTGCAATGAGTGTGGCATTCACAACGGGTAGCGTGATTAACGTCACTAGCACGATCGAAGCGACGTATGTCAATTGGGTCGGCTCCGAGCTCGACACTTCATTTGCCTCGGCGTGCTATCGTGAAGCTCACATTGCGAAGACGTGTCCACTTGGATTCAACAGCGAGCGTGGAATTTGTTGGGCGCAGTGTCCGTACTCGTACCCGGTGGAGTGCGGTCTGGAGTGCATTCGGCAAAACGACGACTGCGCTATGGAAGTTGCTTACAAAGTTGGAACGGTGGTCCAATCGACCATGTCCTTAGTCACCATGAACGTGTTTGGCGCTTTTTACAAAGTGGCAAAAGGGATCCAGCAAGCTTTCAAGTGTGCCAAGAACATATTGGGGTTGTCGAAGTCACTGGTGAAGTACATCCGCTACATCAAGGTCTCTGATCCGGAATCTACTCAAGACCAGATCCTTGCAGTGCTATATCAAACGGACAACGTAGTCATCGACATACCCGTAGCAGTTGCCTACTGTCTCGGAATCAAGGTGTCCGAATCTGTCAAGCTTGCAGACAGAGTGCTCACCACCGCTGAACTGGTTCTGAGGGAAGTCGTCAAAAACTCGGATACTATCGTTTCAAGTTGGGACAATTTCGTGGCGTTCATGAAAAACATCACGCTGGGCGACTCGGTCAGCTCGTTAAACAAGTCCGACATCACCAATTTGAAGTCAGCAATGAAATCCAACTCGACTTGCGGCTTCGATATGAAGCGTTTACTAGATCGCACGTGGATGACCGTGGCAGAGTTTCGAAAGCATAATCCTGGGATGTCAGAAGACGACATTCGCGCTGCTATGAGCCAATCGAGCCTGGTGCTCAAGGATATCCCCATTGCGACGAACAATTGTATGGGCGATTGGGTCGCGGATTCAGACGAGAAGACAGCGTACGCCACACGCGATACTCTTCGCAAGACGTTTGCCAGCATTGTGGATGATCTCATCAGCTCGGGAACGAGCAGCAACGGCACATTCCTGGATGCTGAAGAATACGCATTCAAGGTAGCAGACAAAGCCCTCGGCTTTTATGCGGTTTGGGATCTGTGGGCTATCTCTGGTATTGTTTCCGAGTTCTTTCAGCCAATTTGTGGTCCCACACAGCTCATTGGTGAGATCGACGATGGTACTGCGGAGAAAGCACTGGGAATGACGATTGTGCAAGACGCCTTTAACAGCAGTGACGGTTTGTGGGAGAAAGAGGGGGACGGAACTGTTGTCATCACATTCAAAAGTGTTGACACAGAGGATGTATCGGTGAATATCAAGTCGGGTGGCGACAAGGTAGCCGAAGTACCTGTTCCAGCTGGACAGACCGTGATTTGGAAATCGAACGTCACCAGACTCGGAGGCAAGACGGTGTACATGGATCGATGGCGACCGGGGTTTCTGGGCCTCCCAGGTACAGGAGGTGGTTCGCTGCTGCTGTGGGTGCCGAAGTCGACTCAAGGTAGTCTGCGGCTAAATGCCATGCTTAATGTAAGTTGATAGTAGTTGGCAAGAAGATTGTAGGTTAATAATTGCTGGTGCTCCAACGCATCAGCAAGAAAGGTGTAATTGTGCTCAAGCACACTAAATAAGTTATAAAGGTGGTGCACACGCACGTAGCGAGAGTCGTGTTGCAAGACTTGCACTCCTAAGTTGATTTTGGATTGATCCTACTGTAATATATGTGTGGCGTCTTGAGACCGTTCTGAGTGGTTTGCTTGTGTACATGTGGTAATAATTGTACTTTTACTGATGGAATGAATGTCTCCGGCACTTGACAGTGCCACGGCCTTCAAAACCGCGTTATCATTTGTATAAGGAAATAGTAAAGTTTATTGGCATTGCACTTTTGTTTTAGTAAAATACTATGCTTTACCCACGAAATATCTGCACTAAAAGGGTACCATTTTCTGGCAGGCATTATTATTTAGACACAACTCGTTGCATTGCTGATTCAGACTTGTTATTTTTCGTTTTTAAACCTCACGCAAAGATGTGTCTTGCTGAAAAGGATTGAAACCAACAATTCTTGAGGAGGGAGGTCATCGTGACTAAGAATGTAAGAGGGAGGTGTAGGCCGGGGGGGGGGGGTCCATGAAATCACGTGTGCCCCCCCCGTTTTCAAGCGAAATCTGGACCCATAACCATTACCGGCACACAAGTCCTGGAATCCTACCCAGACTACAGTACAGTCGAGCATTGTCAACGGACTCGAGGTAAGCCGTCACATCGTGCATTCGGGTGGCGCAGTCGAATCTGAGCGGTCCATGCAAATCAAAAATCTCGTCTCGATACGGTACCTCGTTGCTGTCAAAGCTTCATGTTTCGTTCGTAGCGAAGGAAGTCGTGTACGGGTAACGACAAATCAGCAATTTATTACTTCGATTTGCGCTGTTGTCGGTTGAAAACGCCTACCCAATCCTACTTGTTATCAACGCTGACCACCACGTCACTCATTACTGTGGCATCTCTCGCGAAAGGAGATTCTCAGCAAACACTCGTCTGCACCGTGGGTGGGGGGGGGAACGGCACGATATTTTGCGTTCACAGCTGTGCCAGTGGAAGGTCAGACCTGTCACTGCGAGTGAGCAATCTGGAACCACTCGCACATGTCGACCGCCGACTCCACGGCAACGTTGTGGGGAAACTTACCAGCAAGCGCCTGTCAGCGCTCGCCTTGGTGATCTACAATGATCTGCCGCCTCCAGGGTTCCGGGCTGGGGATTAATGGGTCGGGAATAATCCGTTTGTACCACCCACCCACCCTGTTCCCAGCTGGGGTGGGTAAATTAGAGTTTTATCAAAAAATCCAGCCACCCTCTGTTGCAAAGGCCACCCTTAATCTGAAATGTAGTCCAAATCCCAAATGTTCTCATTAACTAATTGATTACCACTTTAACACATGGATAATTGTATGGCTTGGCGCCGTTGAACTTGGCCCCAACGGGTAATTCATGTGTTTTTCGAGATTCAACTGTGATTGTCGCTAGCAACGGACACGGTTTCACGATTTCCTACCTCATTCATTCTCCATTTTTCCTTCTTCAGCAAAGGGGGCTACGGGCCGAAGAAGCACTGTGAACGTATGCACAAAACCCCGGTGTACTTTGGTACATTGCACTGCAGTCGTCGGTTGCGCGCGTAGTATGGTATAGGGGCTGAAAAGCCATGGCGTTCTGCAACGGTCTGTCCGCGAACTCTGTTTGCTACGATGGATCGGCATACTCGACCCTGCTGTACGGAGCAAAACCACAACTGTGAAGAAGGGAAGATTTTCAGTTACAGTCAGCCCAGT
>KV743209.1:2882-17360 GCA_000468175.2 Phytophthora cryptogea
CAAAACCTCGCACTTTGAGGCAAGCTGGAGCTTGATCCTGGCCAAAGTAAAAACGCCATGTAGGCGTCGCTACTTGAGCTTCCAAATTGACATCTCGTGGTGTCATAAACAGCGGTCTCGCGCCGAGCGCTGATAGGCCCATGAAAAGATCATTGGCAATTGCCGTGGAACGGATTCCAAAGATGTCAAGGAAGAACTTGTTGAGGAATGGAGATTGGCGCTTGATCTTGAAGCGGCGGCCAAGTAGCAGTACTTCTTGGTCTACCAGCTTTTGTTCAGCTTCACTGGATCGAACATGGATGAGAACACCACCCGATGGAGCTTTCTCCACGAGGGCGACTTCATGGCGCGATAAAGYTTCTTCGACGACTGGGTTTCCGTGGTCTTGAAGAAAAGACTTGAAAACAACAGGCATCGCGATGGAGGAGCAATAGGGGCCGGAATCAATAAGCACGACATGCGTCGTGGATGTTGGAGAAAACGGACGGTTCTCCGTCACCAGATCGAGATATTCCGCAGCTGACGTATCATTGCGTTCGTACGCGTCCAGAAGGCGCGCAGCATCTTCATCTGATAGACGAGGCTCCGCCATCAACGAGTCTGGCGAGCGTCGAAGGCGCAGATATTCCTGCTGCTGCAGGTGTTCCGCCATCGAGGTCATTCTTCTCCGAGGTAGGGGGTTAGGGTTCGTCTTGAGCGGTAGCTAGCAAAAACGATTGTCACACGCGCCAGAAGAAGCATGTGAGGGAGGCGATTCTCCCCCAGTCCATCTTAGCGCGTCCTCACGTTCTGAAGTGTTCGCCATGACCATCTACGAAACAGCAGTGGAGGCAGCCGCCACCAACGACATCGAGTGGCTCACGACGCTCCTGAGGACGAGGTCGACCGAGACGAAGTTGGGTGCGAGGGCATTGGTATTGCAGCAACTCACGGATACGATGACGTGATCAAAGCCATTTATAGATGGTGGGTTGCAGGAGGTTATGAGCCCACTACTCTCCTGCGCAGTGGCAGGGGGCCACCCCACGACAGTCCGAGTCCTGCTATCGCAGTGGTACATCAGAGAGATTTTTGAGGGGGAGTATGAAGGGGATGATGATCCAGACGAAATCTTCGGCTTTGACGTGGTGGAGGCGCTGGAGCTTGCTGTGAGCAACAAGGACGGCGCGGTCATTTGGGTATTGTGCGAGGAGAGCAATTAGCCAGGGAAATTGTTCGAGTGAGCAGCTGAGCACGACAGTTTCCAAGTGTTTGACGGATTGTTTCATTTCCACTACCTTGGAGATATGGATAGCCTGTATGAAGCGATGCTCCTCGCAGTTTCTCGTGGATGTCTGGACATTGTCTAGCTTGTAATCGATCGCTGACTTGCTCGACTATGCTGACGGCACCGACCTTTTTGCTTGCCCTCTTGATACCGCAATTCAACATGGGAAGCGGGAATCAATCGACTACTTGCACGCACACGAGTGGGGGCACAAGAGTGAAACTTATGAGTCGGCGTTGTGCACTGCCGCTGCGTATGGTCCAATGGAGGTTTTCATGCTGATTTACAACAAGGAGACTTTCGAGACGCCAGCTCTTGGGAGGGCGTTTACGAGCGCGGATCGCGGGAATCAACTGGAGGTAATGAAGTTTCTGCAGTCAAAACACGTCTTCAGTCGTAGAGTAGAGACTTTGACCTTGCGTTCGAAAAAGCGGCGTTCTTTGGCCAAATGGAGGCAGCAAAGTATCTTTGTGGCATTAAGGGTTATGAACCCTCTTCATTTTCTCTTGATGAGTCTTTCAGCGTCGTAGCTATTGGCTGTCACATTGAAATGCTACAATTTCTCGATGGAAATCGGGACTTCTCACGTGAAGTGATAAGTGCGGACTTTACTCGTTCCATCGCGGACGCAGGTGGTCTAAGTGAAACTCGCATCACTCAGCAAAGGTGGAGTTTACCCTGGGGTACTTAGCGATGCTTTTCCTGAGGCCGCGAAGTTCTGTGACATCGAAGTCATAAAGCTGCTGCACTCGATGGGTTGGATCTCCCCGAAGTCTATGGAAACGGCTTTTGGAAATGCTGCGGAACACAATTGTGCCGAGGTAGTGGAATTTCTCTTCAAGACTGGTTGTGTCCGCCACGAGACAGGCGAGGCGGTGTTTCTCCAAGCAGTCGGTCGTAACGATCTGTACACCATGGCGTGTCTGATTAATTGCCACTCACGAAAGCGTTGGAGAAACATCGCTCGAACACTACACTTTCCAGTCGAGTGCTCCTGTTCCTAAAGCGCAAACAACAAGCTTTGAGAGATTAGCTTGCGCATTGTGCCAAGCTTTGGTGCTGTTTAGTACAGCAATGCTACTGTGGACAAGGTAAAAATGGTCTTCGAAGCAAGATACAAGCTCGCGAGTTGGTAAGAATGGTAATACGCATCGATCTGTATCTCGATAGGGTAAGCTGTTGAGCTTGGCGCTAGTGGCACGCCATGCTAATGTTTACTCTTAAATTGACTACCGCAAGTGGCCTAGGCTTCAGGAGTGGGTTGGAATCGCGCTTCTTACACGCCAGCATAGCCGAAAAGTGTCAGACTACCAACCATGATGAACATGCCAGCGAACATGCCCAAAGAAACGAGATACGTCTTGTCCTTGGCGAATTTGTACGACGTCGGAATCAGCTCCTTGATGCAAATGCACACCATGATGCCGCACACAATGCCGAACAGGACGCCCTCCGAGACCGGGTCCATACCGTCACCAATCGCCAACCACGCAATGAGTCCGCCGACCGGCTCAGCAGCCGCAGAAATGGCACACCACATAATACCACGCCAGCGCGAACCAGTGGCAAAGTAAATGGGAGCAGCGACGGCAATGCCTTCTGGGATGTTGTGGAGACCGATGCCGACAGCAAGCGAGACTCCAACAGACGAATTTTCAATAGCACCAACGTACGTGGCGATTCCCTCTGGCAGGTTGTGAATGCCGATGGCAAGCGCGCTCAAAACGCCCATGCGTTGCAACGCGCGCTTGGACTTCTCGTTCATCTTCATCTGATAACTGTTTGGTTGGGGCGTTTGGGACTCGAGAAACTCCGCCGGAGTGCCGCCGGTCTTCATGCTGCTTTCAAAGTGGTTGATCGACTCGCGAACGCTGTCGAGGTTGTTGATGTCCGTCATCTCGTGCTCAGGTGCGATTTCGTGGACAATCATATCGATGAAGTAGATGAGAGCGATGCCAATAGCGAAACATGCCGTTGCTGATAGCCAGCCGTGTCCGGTGGCCGTCTCCTCCGTCATATCGTCACTTTTGAGACCTTCCGTCAGCAGGTGCACTGATTCACCGAAGATTTCAACTAAAGAGATGAACATCATCACACCAGACGAGATGCTGAGCGCAACAGCCAAACTCACCGGGTTGGCCAGGTATACGAGGCGCTTGCTGAAGACGACCATCCCACCCAGGATTGTAGCAGCTCCGGCAGCGATGTTTAGCGCGAACGCGACAGCAACGGCGTGTCCTGTTTGAACCATGACTTTGAGGGGGCACTGCTCACCACTCGAAGGAGATTTTGGAAATGACCGTCTTGCTAAAACGTTCTCAAGGTTTTCAAGTTTGTTAGACCTTCCCTACCGGGTGAATACGGAAAGACTGACAACCTCCGAGTCAGCAACGAGGCTGTCTGTCTGTCTGGTCCATGGTTGCCACGCTTCTGAAGGTGCATTGCACTCGGTTTCAAGATTAATTAATACGAAAACGATCCTTGGGCAATAACCCACCAACGATCTGGCTCGTATCCCGACATGGCTGCGACACGAGGTCTCCCATTGGGGCGAGGCACCCCGCCTTGAGCATGGGATGGGGGTCGCAATGCACCATTGGCTCTCGAGGTTCCCTGCGCACGCGCTGATTAATATCGGCTGTGAAGGCTTTGCTGGTAGACACGCACCAAGATCCGTTGAGTGCTTTGATTCCATCTGAAGCACCGGTACCTCCCACCGGAGTTTGCCCTTTTGTACGAACCGAATCCTTGTTGCAGCGCCGCACTAGCAACCGCCTCTCGAGAGTTCCCTCAACCGACAGACCAGCCATTCGGCATGACGTGGTTGCGTCTATTCGCCTATTGATCAATCATTTTTCCTGGTTGGCCCTCTCTTTCAAAGCCTCACTCACGCCAGCACTGGTGTCACGTTTCATGAGGGGAGAGGGATATAGCTTTTCGTTCTACTACCTATCTGTATATGCTTCACTTCCAACGTGTACAGTAAATCGGCGGGGTTTATTTGCCTATGTTATTGCAGTACCAGTCATGACAGGTGAGCTCTAGAAGGACCAATATGCACCGTTTTTGGTTCCTAGCGCGACAATTTGTCCGACGGCGACCTAGCAAAGCACTCGAACAATCCCACGGCATTTTTCTGTTCGACATTGACAGCACCGCCAGGCGCTTGGGAGTGGTGCCTTGCTCCAATGAGAATGCTCTTCAGTGATGCAGGAACCGAGAGCGTTGTTGCAATGCACGCTGTATGTATGGGAGAGCCTGTTCGTCAACCCGATCGATTGTCTGTGCAGGGATTGTTCACCTGCATCAACCGCAAACTTGGACGCTGACAGAAAGTCGTGCCAAGTCGGCAGTGCCAACTCAATAAAATCGGCAAAATACCGCACAGTTCAAATGAGTCGGGCACAATACAGATACGTTGAGCTTTTGCTACATGTACGAAAGCAGTTTAAAAGTTAAATATTTCAGACGGTTGTGATAAAAGGCCATTCATGAAGCAGATCGATTGATAGCATTTCACCGGCAGTTTGTGTGGCTGGAGATACTGTTTGTGCTATCGATGTCGTTGAGCAAACGTCCCATCTCGCGATTGGGGGCGCGTGCCTTGGGGCTACCGCAACCTGCAACGCAGGGTTAGAAAAACACGCAAGTAGACGGACTAGGCGCTGGGGCCATATACGACGGGAGCAATGGCTTTGATTATTTTGCCGAGCAGCGTACGGCGTCCAGTAAAGCACCTTGAACAATTGGGATCAGCAAAATTGTACC
The DNA here is from genome assembly GCA_000468175.2 of Phytophthora cryptogea. Lineage (NCBI taxonomy): Eukaryota > Oomycota > Peronosporomycetes > Peronosporales > Peronosporaceae > Phytophthora > Phytophthora cryptogea. The sequence goes on from KV743209.1 coordinate 7,918, forward strand.
CTTCACGGATAGTTTAAGTTGTTTTCATTCGAACTCACAATTCCTTTTGCCTTCTCGGTCCCATGTGGTACCCCACTCTGCTCCTCGTTTTCTTCGCGTGTGTCTGCACGGCGCAGACCACCATAGACTCGACCAGAGTCTTGAGAGGAACCACTCGAGACTCTGCGAGTGGAAGCGACTTGGACTCTTCGACCTCTTCAAGCGGTAGTACAAGCGACATCTACAACGTCTGCCCAGTTGTCGTCGATTTCACGGAAGAACAAGATGACCTCTCGGACGATGAACTCAAGGCCAACGCTGCCGACGCCGCCATGTCAGCCTACCTCCTGAGCCACCCCAACAACACGCTCTGGGACTACTTCAAGATCGAGAGGAAGCAGAAGCGAGAGATGAATAAGAAGCTGCCGTTGAACGAGCGGATCAAGAAGTTCTTCAAGGGCATCGTGGACTACACGGCTGATACCCTTATCGGCATTGCACAGACCATCGCCAACGCGATCGAGTGGATCATCAACACAATTCGCGATCCACTAGTGGGAATCAAACAGGTTACCAGTTTCTTTAAGGAGTTCGGCAAGAACATCAAGTCTTTGTGGGGATTGATGAAGGAGGACCCGAAGGAGACGGCTGAGAACATGGCCGGCGGTCTCCTGCTTCACATTACCCACCACCCAGCCGAGTTCACTGCTGAGACCGTTTTGATGGTCTCGGGAGGGTTTGCCGCGATCCACGGACTCATGCATGGCGTGGAGGCTGTATTCGGCACCATGAGCAACGTTATCTCCAAGGTGCTTCTGTCCGTTCTGATGTTCATCCACGCTATCGACGACCCGATCTACATCGTCACGCCCCTCGTCACCTCCATCGTAAACACTGCCGACACCATCGCCAACGGTGACAACTCCACTGATGGCCTTACCGTCACGCCAGATGCGATCAAACCACTGAAGGTGTGCAAAATCCCAAAGGAGTACCGTCCGGTCTTCTCGTCCCGTGATCTGTGCCTGAGCACACCCGCAGAAGTTCGCCAGCTTCTCTTCGGTACTTCCAAGCGCTCGATCAAAATGACCCAGCAGGAACGTATTGCAGCCTACAACCGTTTCCACGACTTCGTGTGCTGCTACCTGCAAGACCAGTCGTTCGAGGTGAACGCTCCGAAAGTGGACTCGACCGCTTTTGAGCCGGACCTCGTGGCCACGCCAGTGAAAATGACCAATTGCTCACAACTTCTTGGCAACTACAGTGCAGCTACCGTGTGGACGTCATCTGTTAGTGCTGAGGGATCCACGAGCCTTGTTGACGACAGCGCAAGTGAAGAAGAATAATAGACCATATATCTTCGTAGACCTAATACGTACGATTCATTCAATCCATCTTTGATGCAAAGCTGCACTTGTGGCTTTTCATACACTTTTGTTGGGGTTAATATTTCATCAACCAATTCCTCGCACGGTACTGCTGAAGGTAGCTATTTCAATTGCCTTAACCAAGTAGCAGCCTTCTGATCGGTTTGCGTGAAGCCACTTGATCATTGCAAAATGTTGATTCTCGGCCGCTACCGTCTTACCCCGCATAGAACACATAAGCGCTCTAAAAAAAATATGTCGAGCGTAGGGGAAAGTCAAAACCGCGAACACAACGCATACCGAAATACAAGGACACCCACGTAGGGTTCGCAGAGTAATGCTAACCAGTCACCCGAACCTCTTCAATTCCAGGCCAACAGACGTAGCTTAATTGCAGCTTCTCACTTTCCGATTTTCTTGCAGCTCCACCTCGTTCCAACTCAACTCGCCATGCCTACCACGCGCCGCAGCTACAGCCTCAGCGAAAAGCTCTCCATTCTCGACGACTACGGACCCGGTGTCGATGGGCGAGGATTCTATGCTCTTGGCAACAAGCACGGCATCTCGCCAAGCACTATTCGTGGTTGGTGGGCGAACAAGGCAAAGCTCACCGCTGCGTCACGTGACCGGCAGGTTGCAACGCGGTCTGCGCGACGCTTGTTTGGTGGCGGCAGGCGCCCCGCTCACAACGACCTCGAAGAAAGGCTTTATGAGTGGGTAACGCACCGCAACAACAAGGGCTTGTGCGTCAAGGATTACCATTCTTGCTCTAACCGATTGAGCCGTCAGCACATAAGAATTTTAGTTGTGTGCCACCATTGTTGTACCTTCCTCATCATACACGAACTAATGCACCACAGTTCAATCTTCAAAGGTCGTTGTTTTGTTCGTAGTATAGCGCGTAGGCGGTATGAACGAATACAGCGCTCAATGGGCGTTATATTTTATTTGAGCACCTATGCGTTCTATGCGGGGTAAGACGGTAGTTTCATTGCTTCCGCCGTGCAGCCCTCCACCCACGCCAGCGGGACATCACTTGCAGCCTGCAACTCGGAATACCTGCTTATGCAGGTAGCAGAGGATGTCGACGTGTCCACCTTTTGCTGACAGGACTATGAGATCATTAAAGCCACTCGTTTTGACAGCTTGTTGTAGCCCCGTCGGGTGCTACAGCAGTACTTTGAGAACTGGGAGATGACCATGCGACATGCTTCTTCAATAGCGCTACGCCATTTATGCTGTCATGGCCCTGAGATAATGGCGCCGGATACAGTATTAAAATATGTTTTACCAGGTCCAGTCTCCCTTCAGCCGCCAGAATCGGTAGTGCATGAGCAGCTACATCTTCCTCTTCTCCGTGTAATATCCTCGCTTCATCATGGCTTCGATCACACTGAAAAAGGGGCACGACCTCGCGTAGTCGAAAATGTCGTTTCCAGGCGGCAAGAAGGATGCTGCATGTTCGACATCACCCTGTTTCAGATAGTATTTGACGAAGACCGATAGACCGTTCGTTCTACGGGTACTCCGTTGATAAGGGGCTTGCTGGAACAACCACCAGACAATGTCAATATCACCTTTGGCAACAGCGGACGCGGCGGCTTCTGAGAGAAGTGACCACTTTATGATGATGTTTTCACCGGCAACGGGTGAAATGGTGGAAATTTGGTGGCGCATGAATTCGTTCATCGTGCTTGGATCTTCTCCATCATAGTCCACCAAGAACTGCAAGATATCCCTCGACCCGTTTCCAGTGGCCAAATCAATGACCTCCACTAGCACCACACACCACGAAAAGTGGGCGAACAACCACTTAACAATCTTCAATTCAGTGGTTTTCGTTAGTGCCAAGCGGAAATGTTGGCGGTAGTAAACGTGGTAGGACCGTAAGTAGTTGGTGAGGGTCCATGTTGGAGTTCTGGCATTAGTGGAGGTGCAACTAGCCTCCCAGATCCAGTCCAACAATTCCACCGAGTTGAAACTCACGGCACTGGAAAGTGACAAGTTGGGACTTGGAAGCAGAAATCGGGTAACAAGCGATGCGATGTGCTCCATATCTACATTATTGCAACGCTGCAGCACGACTGACACGATTCGCAACTTGAACCCCATTTGATAGAGGTGGTGTGTGATCTCTGAAAATTGTAGAATGGCAGTGAAGCTTGAATCGATGAGGAGTGTGGTGGCTACATTCCCTATGGGTACAAACGCAGTAGTTGAGGTTGATGTGAATTAACGCAAGTCGTTTGTTTTGTAGGGGTACCTCAAAAATTGGAGAACCGCACTCGAACTCCAGAATACGAGATATTACTGCCACCGAAACGAGGTTCTCTAAGTTTGTACGTTGCTGGGAAATTACTTCAAGGGGCCAACCGCATCGTTTCCTCTCTCCTGACAAGAATCCATGTTGAGGCAAGAGCTGCTTCATTTCTCAGTTTCTGAGGCAGCCCTGGGAGTGGTGTAGTGGGTGAAAATCTGCGTTGCCTAGTCAGCACGCTCGAGTCTCTGTGAGCGAAAGACTGAATGAAGCAGCTCCTATCTACTCGCCCTCCTCGCCTACCGCTGTGAACCATGCACAGACCCCCGTCTTGCCTGGGACCTGGAGGACAAAACAAGCCCGAGGAGGTCGTCGAACCACGGCGTTGACTTGGTCGGGGTATCCGTTGCTCAGCTTTCTTGGCGAGGAAGACCCGACGCACCGCAACCTCTGGAATCTGGTAGTTGTGAACATGGCCTCATTCTCGTCGAACCCTAAAACTGCGTTTCCAACCTCCGTTGCACTGCGGTGGAAACTACACAGCTCGAGCAGCATGAGTCGTGTGGACAGTTTGTGCCGACGGCGACAGAATTAATTCAAGAAGCAAAGCTTTCAAATCGATCACCAATCATTTCTCTGTTCGACTTCGGGGATTGACGACCCAAGATCGCAACACAGTGTTGGCAAGCTCTGTCTCTCCAATTACAGTGGTGCCCCCGTTTTTGCGGTAGTGGACCTTATCAAGATTGCGAAGACATAAAATATGCAAAGGCACATCAAACTTTTTTTTTAGTTCATTAGAAAGTTAACATCTAGCTTAGTAATGATGCCTGTGTGGTACCAACAGTTGCGAATGGTTTCTTTTGAGACTTGCGTCCATCCTAGCGCACACCACATCATCGCTGTGTACAAGTCAACAGTCAGCGTGGGCCTCGACGACGTCGTCGAAGTCGTGTTTGCGCCTCAAGATGCCACGAACTGTAGATTCTCCGACAGCAGTAAGAGTCTTGAATTCAGTTGTTGCCCACCGAGCTAGAGCTGGAGCATTCCAGGTCGGTTCGAGGCTTGCTTTAGCACGCAACTCTCTTTTTTGGGCGAGCGTTAGCGTAAAGTATGAGGGTGGGCGACGTGACATTGCGGCACTTGGCAAAAGAAAGAAGGATATACTTTGTAGTAGCCTCGGCATCTAAAGAAGATTGGCGAACATCCGCCGGACGTGTCATCCCTCCCCGAGGCGGGGAAAAGCAATTGAAGCTGGGCTTTGAGCCCCATTGCGCACACTGCAAAGACACCTGCGGTCTGCGGATACAACATCTTCAGATTTGCTTTGAATAAGTTCTCACGGTTTAATAGAGGCCCACAGGCGCTGTGCGATTAATGACCGTCTTGATTACAGGCTGGCACAGGGAGTGCTTTTTCATAATCTCCTGATGTGTTTCACAATCGAATACATGTACTTGCACTGATAGTTTCATGTTACGCTGTTCGTTTAATTTGTAAGAGGCCTACTTTTCACTTCCATGCTGCCTCCGGAGTCTCATTTTGCCGACGACGGTCTTCACCGTCGGAAAAATGAATTGATGAATGGACATGAACACGTTCCTCTGTATAGATACGGATCTACTTTGCTTGGCTGGTTCTTGGCCTCATACAAAACGGGAAATGTTGCTCATGGCAGGTAGACAAGCGAGCCTTCCTCTCCTCACAACTCTTTTTGACGTCTCAGTCCCATGTGGTACCCCACTCTGCTCCTCGTTTTCTTCGCGTGTGTCTGCTCAGCGCAGACCATATCGGATTCGCCCAGAGCCTTGAGAAGAACTGCCCTCGACTCAACAAGTGACAGCAGTAGTGGTTCCTCGAGTGGAAGCGCCTTGGAATTGGCCAGCAACAGCGATGTGGTCTCTTCAAGCGGTAGTACAAGCGACATCTACAACGTCTGTCCAGTTGTCGTCGATTTCACGGAAGAGCAGGACGATCTCTCGGACGATGAACTCAAGGCCAACGCTGCCGATGCCGCCATGTCGGCCTACTTATTAAGCCACCCCAATAACACGCTCTGGGACTACTTCAAGATCGAGAGGAAGCAGAAGCGAGAGATGAACAAGAAGCTGCCGTTGAACGAGCGGATCAAGAAGTTCTTCAAGGGCATCGTGGACTACACGGCCGACACCCTCATCGCCATCGCACAGACCATCGCTAACGCGATCGAGTGGGTCATCAACACGATTCGCGACCCACTAGTGGGAATCAAACAGATTACCAGTTTCTTTAAGGAGTTCGGCAAGAACATCAAGTCTTTGTGGGGATTGATGAAGGAGGACCCGAAGGAGACGGCTGAGAACATGGCCGGCGGTCTCCTGCTTCACATTACCCACCACCCAGCCGAGTTCACTGCTGAGACCGTTTTGATGGTCTCGGGAGGGTTTGCCGCGATCCACGGACTCATGCATGGCGTGGAGGCTGTATTCGGCACCATGAGCAACGTTATCTCCAAGGTGCTTCTGTCCGTTCTGATGTTCATCCACGCTATCGACGACCCGATCTACATCGTCACGCCCCTCGTCACCTCCATCGTAAACACTGCCGACACAATTGCGGACGGAGGTGACAACTCAACCACCGATACTATCACACTTACACCGGACGCGATTCAGCCTTTGGACGCCTGCATGATTCCAGAAAAGTACCGTCCGGTCTTCTCGTCCCGTGATCTGTGCCTGAGCACACCCGCAGAAGTTCGCCAGCTTCTCTTCGGTACTTCCAAGCGCTCGATCAAAATGACCCAGCAGGAACGTATTGCAGCCTACAACCGTTTCCACGACTTCGTGTGCTGCTACCTGCAAGACCAGTCGTTCGAGGTGAACGCTCCGAAAGTGGACTCGACCGCTTTTGAGCCGGACCTCGTGGCCACGCCAGTGAAAATGACCAATTGCTCACAACTTTTTGGCAACTACAGTGCAACTACCGTGTGGACGTCATCATCTAGTCTTGAAGAAACCATCAACACCAGTGCGAGCACGGAGCCGTAGTTAGTTTCTATACAAGGTTCCTTAGAAACATTGACTACCATGTAGTCAATAATTAATCACTCATTTTTTGGGATAATTTCAAAGAATCCTCAAATTTCGTCTGGATAAAAGCCATGAATCCTCGGGATGAGGACGACGGGAGCCTTGGCCCCGACCCCAAGCGTCTAAAGCGACTGCCGCTCCCTCCCAGTGTCCAACACCACCCCAAGATCATGAAGCGCATCGCTGAGCTCGCCCGAGGAAGCGGTGAAAGCGGCCGCCGCCACCAACGGGATAAAGTGGCCGAAACATCTGCTACAATTATCCGACTTTCGGGATAAAATGGATAAAACCGCCATAATGTTTACGGAAATCGGGGCTATTCCGAGGCCATTGCGGCGGTTTATGAGTGGTGGGATCGCCTTGATCCGAGACAAGAAAGGAGAGTTGGTTGTGGCAATGCCCATCTTTTAGCTCTGGAAAACGGATATTTTGAGGCTTTTGTGGTCTGCCAAGCGCACTATAATTATAGATGGGACTTGAGTGAGCTCTGGAAAATGGACAGGAACAGGTCGTTGATACAACTTGCAAGAATGTGCCCACGTCCAAACTGCTCCGATGGGGGGCCAAGTTTAACAGTCTGAAGCTGATCAAGATTGTTCTCAACCTGCCACATTTTGGTGTTAGTACGTCGAGAAGAGCTTTGTTTTGGGACCATGTCGATTGCCGCGTGTTACGGATACTTGAAAGTTGTCAAGTTTTTACATGTTAGACGAGAAATCTGGAGAGAAACTGTTTCTAGACGAAGCTGCAGGTTACGAGATGGAAGAGGTTGGAGGACACGATGATGAAGATGACATTGACTGTCCGCTTGTCACTGCTATTAAACAAGCTCAAATTGATGTAGCCAAGTATTTGTATGTAAACCATGGGTACAAGCCCTAGTCGCTGGAGACGGTGTTGATCGTTGCGGCTAGCAATGGCCCATTGGAACTGGTCAAAATCTTTGATGACGACGGCAGATGTGAACATTTTGCGACCAAAGGCTTCGGGTACGCTGCTGGAAGTGGTCAGCTTGAGATTATGAAGTTCTTTCGGTCGAAGAAAGATTTTGATTCTTCCGCTGCCTGCGGGTGGCGGCAAGCTGCAACAATATGAAAATCGTCAAATTTTTGTATACGCTTGAAGAATTTAAGGTTTCTCATTCAGTTTTGTGTAACGCGGTAAACGAAGCAGCCCGAAGTGGGCACTTGAGGATGCTGAAATTTCTCGAAAGCAAAGAAAACTTTACCTCTGAGCTGCTCAAGGAAGCCTTTGCCGTGACTGTAATTATGGGTAAAGGTCTGTGTACGGATCCATACGCGTGTGGACAGGCTGAGATTTTGGAGTATTTGTATGCCAAGGACATCATATCAACTCGGTTTATAAGCGCTTTGTTTGAAAAAGCCGCAACCAGTAGTTGCGATAAGGTTGTCGAGTTCTTGTACATCAATGGGTCGTTTTCGCCTGATGACGTTGCCAAAGTCTACATCACGCTATCGGAGAAAATTGCAGCGACGTAGTGATGTTTTATGTAAGACTGGCGTTATTCCCACCACGGAGATCGTTGCCGAACTCACTGTTGCTGCGGTCTCAGAAGACATTTACGTTTTGGAGTACCTGTACAAGAGTGGATGCATTTCACGTGAATTATTGAAACCACTCGTGGAACGCCTGCAAGAATCTGTGATCTTAAATTGTTTCTTCAGACAACACCTGAGGCGGCGAGCTCGTTATTCATCCCTGGCAACGAAAGCGAACACCACACGCAACGTTCCTGAATTTGCTGTCTATGAATTGTGTCAGCACAAACTCGCGAATCAAGCACGTTACCTCATGCAATTCGAGCGCTCAATCACGTCACGAAGTTGATCGACTTGTAATGTATGCCAGTTGATATCGCAGCAATGGAGGTTGCAGCTGCCAAGTTGACTGGCTAAAAGCTCTTTTGCGCCGGCTTCATGACAAGATCGAGGACATTGCTGGCAAATTGACCAATATTGCGGCTACCCATGGACATTCCGAAGTGATGAAAATAGTTTATGAATAGTGGAGAACTTCTGACGAGACAAGCAGCATTAATTTGGACTCGGCATTTTTGACAGCGGTTGCCGCTGGACACCGGGAAACAGCTAGATATCTGATCTCGGTGTACAACGTACACGTAAGCACACTTGAGGTGCTAAACCTCGAACCGAATTCTGGAACCCACGATATCCTTGAACTTCTTTGCGAGAAGATTGACTGCGAACAGTCAATTTATTGGGCAGCGGAGCATGGAAAGCTTGAAGTACTTCGGCTGGCCTATCATTATCATCGCGAAGGTAGTGATATGTGGGATTTCCATCAAGCCGCACGTGTAGCAGTCGCGTACGGATACCTAGACAGCGTAAAGTTCTTGAGTGAGCAATTTGGTGAGGAAATATACGAAGACTACGGTGGTGAAAGAGGTGAATGTCCACTCACAAACGCGATTGGAGCTGGCATGGTGGAGATTGCCAAAGATTTCTATTACAACAACGGATACAAGAGGACGGCATTTGAAGTGGTCTTTTCAGTCGCAGCTTGTCGAGCCAATCCAAGGTTCAACGCTTCTTTGGTCAACAAAGGATTCGAGCTGGAGGCAGGTGGTGGGGTGGGTAACTGGCGATCATGAAGCTGTTCCAGTCGAAGGAAGGCTTTGATCTGTCACGACTTGAAAACGCGCTCGTAAGGGCGGCTGGGAGTAGAGTGTGTTTAGTTTCGACAGGTTTCATTCGTATTTAGGAAACGGAACAGTTTAGAACTCTAGTT
>KV743209.1:18261-28586 GCA_000468175.2 Phytophthora cryptogea
AGTGTGTTTCGTTCGGCGTTATAACCGGACGAAACTCAGTTTTAACTGCGAAACTCGGTTATAACAGCTGTCGAAACACACTCTAGCTGGGAGTGGCCAAGTAAGTATTCTTGAGCATTTTTACGACGGTGAGGGATATCAACCATCGACAGCAGAACTAACGGAATCAGCGATCGTCGCTGGCACCTTGATGTGGTGAAATATTTGGATCACAAGGGACAGCTATCTGATTATTTAGCGGTTAAAGTTTCATCAGCACGGCTGAAGACAAGGGGTTGAAGGACGTGGAGATCGACGACCAAGTTAATGTTTTGAGCTTCTTATATTCCAAGGATGCATCAATTCGGATGTGATCACGCAGGTCTTTCTGAAGCAGCTGAGGTCTCCTGCGTTGAGGTTATCGAGTTCCTGGTTACCACAGGGTCGATTCCTTCTGATGTGGTGGATGAAGTTTTCCAAAACGCGGCGTGGAATAACTGTGTTGCCCCAGTACCTTTCCTTTACGAAACGGGGAAAGTTTCGTCGAAGGTAGTCGAGGCGGATCGTATGAGTCGCCAATCGAAGTAGCAATCACTAGCTCGAGCGAATGACGGCGAGCATCATGTCTCCCCTGTAACCGAGAGCTCTGGCTTCTGGGCCAGGGGGTAAAATGAACACTTTGTACCCCTGCGATTCCATCTCCAGGGCCACCCCAGCCCGCGACTGGTTTTGGCGACCTCTAATGAGGTATTCGCGAAAGCGTTCGTACGCGGTGGCATCTTCCATCATGTCCGGTAGGAGCTCCACTACCGTGCGATTGATGCTCGGCCGGTCGAACTTGAGGAACTCGTGGAACTTGTGTAGCCGGGCCAACTGCACCACGTTCATGGCCGGAGGTCTGGGCGAATGTTTCCCCGTCATCATTTCACTTTACAGTATGTAGGGGGCTAACTAACAACACACTACGTACAAAAGAGCAGGCAGAGCTGAGAACGGGGCAGCTTGACAGTAACACTTGTGCACTCCACTTCGTCGTAATTGAATTACCTGGTGCGTTCGTGGCTGGGAATGCCGACGACAAACATCAACCAAACAACTCACAGCAAACCTCTGAACAAACGTACCGTAGCCACGGCAGCGAACGCCATCCTGACACTGGGAACGCTTGAAGATGCTGGAAACCACTTGATGCCGAGTTGGCAAATTGAAGAGTGAGTCCTCGTTTCTCCTTCTGCTCATTTCCTCTCGATGCATCTGCGGTACGTTCCAGTAAAGGCTCGAGCGATTGATGGCCCCAGATCTTGGGTCATCTTGCCCATCACGTTGAAGTGACCTTCACTCTCCATTTGTGCCGTCTCTACATTGTGTACACACATCACTTCAAGTCGGACGAAGATCGAGGAATGAGGGGTGGAGAGCTGCTGCTCTCCACGCCACTTGAAGGCAAATGTATCAATCAGCAGCCCCTCATTCCGCAATCTTCTTCGTCCGACTCAAGTGAATCTCCGATGGTTTCTATCGGCACTCGCTCGCCAGTCTACGCTCGCCATGGGATGGTGGCGTGTTCGCAGCCTCTGGCCTCCGAGATCGGACTACGCATCTTGAAACAAGGAGGCAACGCCGTGGACGCGGCCATCTCCATTGCGGCCGCTCTCAACGTCACGGAACCGTGCTCCACTGGTGTGGGGGGCGACTGTTTCCTGCTCTTCTACGACACCAAGACGAAGAAGGTTCAAGGTCTCAATGGCAGCGGTCGAAGTCCTGCAGCTCTCAGTGCTGAACAAGCCTTAAAAGATCTAGGAAAAGAAACAAAAGTCATCCCTAGTGGCCACGGACACGCGGTTACCGTGCCCGGTACCGTGGCCGGGTGGGTGGATGCAATTGATACATGGGGTACTATGACTATGACGCAGGTATTAAGTCCAGCCACCGAGTTGGCTCGAGAAGGGTTCCCTGTGAGCCCCTTGACGGCGGCAAGTTGGGAACGCGGCAAAAGCCAATTGCTCCGTGGTCCCAACGCTGCCGAATTGTTGACTGAGAACGGAGAAGCGCCGAAAGCGGGCGAGATTTTCAAGAACGAAAACTTGGCCGTGGTGTTTGAACAAGTAGCAGCGCAGGGGAAGAAGGCGTTTTACGATGGAAGCATTGCGCAGGCCATTGTGGACATGGTCCAGCAAAAGGGAGGCGTGATGACGCTGGACGACCTCAAGAACCACACGTCGACGTTCGTCACGCCCATTAGCACGAGGTTTCAAGGAGTGGATGTCCATGAGATCCCTCCCAATGGGCAGGGGATCACTGCGCTCTTGGCGTTGAATGTTCTATCGCAGTTGACGAAAGACGGAGCTCTGCCGCCGCAGGGAAGTGCTGAAGAGGTGCATCTGCAAATTGAGGCGCTGCGACTTGCGTTCGCAGACGCCAAGTGGTTTGTGAGTGACATGGAGCACAACACGCTGCCTATTGAGGAGCTGCTGAGTGAGAGTTACGCCAAGAAGCGGGCGGCGCTGGTGGACCGCACGAAGGCGGCGATCGACCCGAAGCACGGCAGCCCGGAGCTCAGTTGTGATACTGTGAGTTTCCAGGTGATTGATGGTCAAGGCAACGCCGTGTCCATGGTGAACAGCAACTACGAAGGATTTGGCACGGGCCTCGTACCCAAGGGCTGTGGCTTCACGCTGCAGAACCGTGGTTGCAACTTTGAGCTGCATGGAGCCGAGGTGGGGCACCCCAATGCGTTGGCGCCGAACAAACGGCCGTACCACACGATTATCCCTGGACTCTCGACGTTTGCTGATTCTGGTGAGTTGCACTCGAGCTTCACGGTCATGGGCGGCTTCATGCAGCCCCAAGGACACGTTCAGATCTTGAGTCACATGCTTTTGCACGGAATGAACCCTCAAGAGGCTTTGGACGCGCCACGATTCAGCATCGATGTTGATCGTCCTACGAAGCCTGGAAGGAGCGATGGTGGTAGCTCAATCCTCGTGGAGAAAGATTTGGGCGCGGATGTGATTGCAGCTCTTCGTGAACAGTTTGGCCACAATCTTCAAGTAGTGGAGGGCCTCAAGCGCTCGACTTTCGGTCGTGGACAAATTATTCTCAGTGACCCGAATACTGGAGTTCTTTGTGCTGGTTCGGATGGCCGCGCGGATGGGTGTGCTATGGGCTGGTAAATGTGACAGTGAAGTTTGACTCAAGATGGGAGCAAGTCGACTTCAGCGACGCTAAAGAAAGACAACAATGGCATTTATTCGTGCTGCTAGTCTTGCCATTAGTTATTTATGCGTGAAGCGTCTAAGACATTGACAAACGCAGCACGGGCTCGTGTGCTTCTTGGTCGAAGCTCTCACTTCCTTCTAGTTCCTGCCACCTGCAGCAGAGCATATCGTTCAAATGATTGTTGCAAGACTTCTGGACGGGTACGACGCAGCCGCAGCAAATGCCAAGGAACTTGAAAAGGTTGTGCAGACTTCAAATGCTTCAGTCCCTACGAATTCTGCAACTACCGATCCAACCTCATCACGACCGCCATTGCCTCGGACGTCTCCGATCTCGTATACTTCCCATGCTATGATGCTGCAGCTTCAAGAATACCGTTCTCGAGTTCGCAATGCGTTCCAATCAACATATCGCCATCCGCTTGCAGTTGCTGCTTCACCGGGATCTCCTCCGAAACGTGACGCCCACAGCGGAAACTACTGCCGCACACGCATCCTTGAATCCTCCAGACAGCTCTTTGCAGCAGAAGCACGGAGTGGAGCACCTCCAATTCCGATGTCGCCGATTTCTCCTCCACGTACTGCGGGCAAAGGTGGCGGTGTGGCATTCCACCGCACGACAACTTCACCTCGAACAACCGTGCAGTCATCTCTCTTTGCGCTTGGTCCAGGGCAATACAACGTTGTACCGAGGCGACCTGCTACTACGGGTAGCGTCAAGTTCAGTCCTGCCGACCGGTTTCGAGAGCACGCGGGTGGTGGAAACACTGATCCTCGTGCACCAGGACCCGGTCAATACCTTCCTGACGACCGAATCACAGCCAGAAGAGCAGCTCGTGTCGTGTTTTCCCAGCTTCCTAGACAAACGGAGACTGCACAGCCACCTCGAGCCTCCATTGCAGCACCTCCCGCTACTGCTGACGTTGTGTCGAGTTACTACTACGTTCCATCCAGTGGCTTCGCAACACCAGGAGACAGTGTCGCGAAGACTGGGGGTGGAATTCCTAACTGGAGCCGCACTGCACGATTTCCAGGAAGACGACGCGAGGTTTTCCACCAAAACACTAACCAGGTATCCCCCAGCATCGACTATATCGCTCGCAACAAGGCGAAGATTGAAAGTATGTCGGCGGAGCAGCGCCAGCGGCGAAGAAAGCGACAAACTGCAACCAAGATGCAGGAAAAGCCGAAGGAGACAGAGGTCGTAAGTCGACAAAGTTCCTCCGTGCGACGCCGAGACTCGCTTTTCTGTGGTAGTTTTCGCGATTCAGACCGAAGCAGCCCAAAGCGAAGGCACCAAAGTTCTGTTGGCTCAGAGCAATGCGATACCAACGACTTGGAGACCAGAGAGACTGTCGCCCACGCTTGGGGTACTCTTGTTGTGTTGTCCGTTGCTCAAACAAAACTTGCGAGGCTTCTCGTCGTGGCTGCTGTGCTGCACCAACTTCGGATTGCCCAGGAAATGCGCTACAAACGTATCACTTTTGAATTGTGGACGCATGTGCGAGATCGAGATGCAATGCGCTCTCTAGCTGCAGCGCTCATTGCTCGCAGTACATTTCGGTTCCGCTTACAACTGCGCGTGGAACGTAAAATTCGTGCTGCAAACCTGCTACGTTCGTTCCTTTCTGGGCTCTCCGTTGACGTTCGCTTTGCAATGGCTGTTCGTCGCGTCCAGCGTCGAGTTATTCACCTCCAGCGTTGGTGGCGTCGAGCTCGGCTCGTTGTGCGGGCCCGCGAGCAATGTTTGGCCTACAAGTGGTTAATTGTCGAGAAACGACTGCGAACGGAACACATCGCACAAATGCCTCACTTGCAACGCATTTTCCAGCCGCCACCATCGTCTGGCCCTTCCGGTTTCTCGAGTTCCTTCACAAAACGACGAGCTTCGGTGACTGGCACTACAACGCAAGCCGTGGCTGTGGAAACGCCATTACCACTGCACAAGCTGCTGAATTTACCCGAACAAAAGCGCTGGTTCACCGCACGATTTGTGCTCAGTCCCGATGGAGTTTTACGTGGTTATTCCTCGCCTGACCCAAGTGCTGAGGCTGAAGATGCAATCGAGAGTGCTTTTGGTGAGCGCCTCGCAGTGGAAGTAAAGCATTTCCGCTGCCACGCACACGGATTTGCAAATGTATCGTTAGGCTCGACGCACGGAGTTGGTGGCGAAGATGAGAGCGAGAGCGACTATCGACCATATTTGATGGTGTTTAAACCTGGTGCTAGTCGATTCATTTTGATCACAAACACGACGAGTCTGATCCTAGCACCGCTACTTGACTGGAAAGACAAACTTGAACATGTTGAAGGATACCCCGGCGGATCACCATTTCCGGGTGGTGGGTCCCAACGCGATATCGCGGATATGCTAGCGCAGACCGATATCTCGGTTCTAGATGAAGGTAATGATGAAACACCTGTACCATTGACCAGTACGCGCAAGGGAAGTTTCTCCGGAATCGTTAATGGGGAACGGACCTCCTCGGTATCAGCTCGTCGGCGTAGCAGTCGCCATCGCTTACGTCGAAGTAACGTGTTCCAGCCCATTGCCGAAGGTGAAATGTCGTATTACGTGGTGGATTTACTACGGGACTGTCCTAGGATACCAGTACCAATAGTTTGGTCAGCGCTGCGCGACAAACTACGAGAAGAGCGCAAAAACTTTCGATCCGAGATCTACCGCTTCAAATTGGAGATCGCTCGCTACAAGCAGCACGAGCGCGAACGAAGTCAGTTGGTTGTGCTTGACAAGTTCAAGGAGTTTTTCGTACGTCTACAAACACATTTTGCTTTGTTCTCGATTGTTTAGTGGCTAACCGAATTGTTGCTGACCAGACAATGGAGCGTCCACGCCACCCTCACTTTCGAAGCCTCATTTCGCACCGCAAAATGGAAAGTCTCGTCCGGCAGACCATCGAAATGATGAAAATGACACAGCCGTCCAACCCAAAGTTCATGTTGCCGGCCTGAATACTTCTTACTATGGTGGAGTCGACCGAGATGCCGTCAACTCGGCGGCGTTGGACTTTTTCCTCATTGTCATTGCTCTCTTCGTGACCGACTATTCGTCGGGTGTGCTCTTCGCCTACACGGCCGAGCGACAGATGAAAGAGCTGCGCTCTGAGGTGCTTCGTCACTTGTTGTACTTGGACATCAGTTGGTACGACAAAATTGACCCACTAGGGCTATCAAGCCCACTGACGGGCGACACCATGAAAGTCAAAGATGGTATGGGTCAGAAACTCGGCGACGCCGTGCGGTGTCAGTTCTTCTCGGGGTATATCATCGGCTTTGTGCGTGAATAGGATATTACGCTCGCCATGTCCTGCTTGATGCCCTTCATGGTCGGGGCCATGGGGTTTCTGTTGAAGACTGTACAGAAGCGAGCCGTGCACTCACAACAAATGTACGCCGAGGCTGGCGCAGTGGCAGAAGAAACTCTCGGTCCATTCGAACGGTGACCTCGCTTAACGCTGAGAAGCGAGCGATTGCTAAGTACAACGAGCGCGCGTCTGCTGCGGAAGCAACCAACATTCAGGTCGGGCAGCTCACGGCGATCACCTTTGGGTTTTCCATCTGCTGTATCTGGCTCATGTACGCTGTTGGGCTCTGGTATAGCGGGTCCAAGTGGTGCGGGCCGAAGCTTCGCCTTCCGATGTGTTCCAAACATTTTTTGGAGTTTTGCTGGGAACCATGTCACTTGGTCAAATCAAACCCAACATTCTGCCATCGCTGAAGCGAAGGGTGCCGCAGSTCAGATCTACAAGATCCTAGACACCACATCTGCCATCGACGCTTCCGGCGAACATGAAGGAGAGACACCAGATCACTGCGCAGGATTCATTCAAGTCGTCAATGCGAATTTCACGTACCCCTACAGATCTGATGTGCAGATTTTCAATGACTACAACGCCACCATTGAGCCTGGTCAGACTGTGGCTTTTGCTGGTTCTAGTGGAGGAGGCAAAAGCACATTGGTCGCCTTGCTTGAGCGCTTTTACGATCCTACCAGTGGTTCTATCCAACTCGATGGCCGCGACATCAAGACACTGAGCATCAAGTGGCTCCGCTCACAGATCGGACTTGTGTCACAGGAACCCGTGCTGTTTGCTACCACCATTTTCGAGAACATCGCAGCCGGTGGAGATGGAATCACAAGAGAGCAAGCTGTAGCTGCAGCCCAACTGGCCAACGCCCACACGTTCATCATGACGTTGCCGCAGCAGTACGATACACCGGTGGGTGAAAAGGGAGTTGCTCCCAGAAGCAGCGAGTGGCCATCGCGAGAGCGATTGTGCGCGAGCCCAAGATTTTGGTGCTGGATGAAGCGACCAGCGCTTTGGACGCCGAGAGTGAGCGGGTGGTGCAAGCTGCTTTGAACAATTTGATGGACAAGACGCACATGATGACGTTGGTGATCGCACATCGACTAAGCACGATTCGCCGAGCGGACAAGATCGTGGTGGTAAATGCTGGTCACGTGGTGGTGGAGGGTCCTCATGATGAGTTGGTGGCGATTGAAGACGGATTCTACCGGAAATTGTACACTATTCAAGAAGAAAAGGCCCATGAGGAAGCTCGGGTGGCAGCAACTGCATTGGCTGACACTGACACTGGTGAAGCTCCTACGGAAATGGTGCGGACGGAAAGTTGCCGTTCAATACTGAGCGAACATTTAGAGGAAGACAAGACGGTGCTTGCAGACATTATTGGTTCGAAGAAGACGTTCACGCTCTTCGATGCGATGGCGTTTTCTCGACCTGAGAGAACGGCGTTCGTTGTGGGGATAATTGCATCGGCAGTCTTGGATTGTAAGTGGTTTATCTGATGAGCTATCTGCCATCGGTGCGCAAGCTTCGGAGGCAATCAGCAACATCCGAACTGTTGTCTCGCTTGGTATGGAGAACTCACTTTCAGAGAAAATTTCCGAGCTCCTTGAGGAACCGCTTGCTCGAGGACACCACGAGGTTACATGTGAACGGGTTGGCGCTGGGCTTGGGGTCTTTTATTCTCTTTGCAGCGTACGCGTTGGCCTTTTGGTTTGGAGGCAAACTAGTCGACGACGGCGATATCACTTTCAAGGAGATGACGAGGACTCTCATGGCTATCATCATGTCAGCCCAAGGCATTGGAATGGCCTCGATCTGGCTTGCAGACTCCGACCACGCATTTGCAGCAGGCAAAGCTATTGTCCAGATTCGAGACCGTTCTATCCCGATTGACTCGTTCGACGAGCCGGTAGTCGACCGGCATACTTGGAAGGCAACATTGAGTTTCGAGACGTGTCTTTCCGATACCCCACGCGTCCCGAGGTCGACGTGCTCAAGAACTACAACTTCACCGTCGAAGCCGGCCAAACGGTGGCGCTCTGTGGACCTAGTGGCGGTGGCAAGAGTATTATCATCTCACTCATTGAGCGCTTTTACGACCCTGTCGATGGGCAGGTACTCCTCGACGGTGTCGATACTCGTGCACTCAACCTCAATTGGCTGCGCAGTCAGATTGGCCTTGTCGGACAGGAACCAACGCTGTTTATCGGTACCGTTGCTGAAAACATCGCGTACGGACTTGCAGAGAAGCCGAAGCAGCAGGACATTGAGGAGGCCGCCAAGATGGCCAACGCACACGACTTCATCACCAAGTTCCCGGACGGGTACGACACTCAAGTGGGCATGAAGGGCGAGCAGTTATCTGGCGGTCAGAAGCAGCGTATCGCCATCGCGCGCGTGATTCTCAAGAATCCCAACATTTTGTTGCTGGACGAGGCCACGAGTGCGTTGGACTCGGAAAGTGAGAAGGTGGTGCAGGAGAGGTGGTGGCGTTGAAGAAGCGTACGACGATCATCATCGCTCATCGGTTGTCAACGATCCGCAAGGCAAGATCTGCGTGGTGAGCGGTGGTAAAATTGCAGAACAGGGCACGCACCAGGAACTGCAAGCTCCAAGGGATCTACGCGAGACTGGTGGAAAAGGCAACCTCGTAGGGTTTTGCGCATCTCCCGGGGGGTCTTTTAAACAAGAGTTCTTTACGAGCAGATGAAGCAACAGATATCAACGTTCTTGTGTAAGATGGTGAACTGATCTCACACGCTTGGTTACAGCTCTCGTATTTTGATATTTTGATACAAGTGGTGACGGGGCATTGCAGCTACCGAATTCGAGGTTAAAGGGGACTATGGGGATCTCCAGCATCATTCAATTTTCTTGTTTGTGACGTCTTCATGGTTTCTATGACATTCAGGTCCAAGAGCTCATTGACAAAGTTGATGAAAACCGTTCTGGAGAAAAAGAATATGCCGAATCTGGGTGGGCAAGTGACTTGGGCCCATGTTTTTCGTTAATCTAACCGCAAATAAGTCTACCCACAATTACCAGCTTGTACACGATGTTCGACAAAGAAACGGATACAAACTTGCCCTCTTCCTCCACCACTCGAAACATGGTATGATCAACTGACTTTAAAGATTTTTTTTTTAAGCGCGTTTGATGACATGCATCCTGATGAATATTGTCTTTGAGCCAGGTGTCCAGATTCGGTGTGGAGTTCAAGCGTACAGTATTCCATCCAATTGATTGTGTAATACACATCTTGCACCAGTTCTTGGCTTTCCATGGGATCATCTCAGTGAGATGGGAACTTACTCAGTCACTGAGTCTCAGTGTGGACCGCGTCGGTGCTCGCGCCGCGAAGT
This sequence comes from Phytophthora cryptogea, assembly GCA_000468175.2. Taxonomy (NCBI): domain Eukaryota; phylum Oomycota; class Peronosporomycetes; order Peronosporales; family Peronosporaceae; genus Phytophthora; species Phytophthora cryptogea. The sequence goes on from KV743209.1 coordinate 28,153, forward strand.
AATTCCCGCAAAAGGCTCACGCACATCTACGCCACACAAGGAGCTCGTCGAAATAGTGCATAAGTACAACGACAAGTTCGGTCTGTTGTTGTGGAAAGCAGTTGTCGATCGTCCCTTTCGACCACCCTAATTTCACGCAGTGAATATGTAAAAGGTCATTTCTTAATTTCTCGACTTCCAAGACAAACCCCCGACAGCGCTCTGATGAAAATCAGCATTCGTTTAAGCCTCGCAGTCCTTTGCACTGCCTCAACTGGAGCGTTAAAGCTGCAGCTAGAGGTACCGCAAAACCAGACAGAAGAGCAGCAGCAGCAGCAGCAGCAGCAAGTACCAGCTTCGACACCAGCGGCCGGGTTACCTGCAGTAGACCCCACCCCATTCCCGCCGTCGGAGACAACGACGCCAACACCGAGCTCACCTGTCGAGACTCCAAC